>JAPKLY010000477.1:280264-342602 GCA_026898435.1 Prunella vulgaris
TATATCCATTAATATAATAATATATTTACATATATTATAACAGTCCAAATCTACCGATAAACGTAGTCTAAAATTTAAGTTACTGGTCAACTTCTTACTTTTACTATTCGTACATTTGCTTGTGAATAGAAAAATATTTGTTTCGTCGTGAACTTATTTTCGCATTCCACGTAAATTAAATAAAAAAGAAAATATAAATATAAAATTAGGTAATAAAAAAATAATATATTTTCTACATATATTTAAAAAATATCTTTACAAAAATATGTTGGTTCTAAAAAAAAAATCTAGTTAAAATATCTTAAGGTGTGTATTGATATTAATTGGATTACAGACTACAGTATGTACGTACGTTAGACTGAGATGGCTTCAAGGAAAGTTGTTATATTGCTTGGGCCAAATGTTTGAAGTTGGGCCGAATTTTTGGATGAATTATAACGGCCCAGGTTATTGCTACAAGTCAAATTGAGAAATACACTGTTTAGATGAATATACTGTTATAAAACAATATTTAATACTCCCTCCGTCCACGAAATTTATGCTCACATTTTTGCACGTGGTTTAATGCAATATGTCGGAAGGTATTATGGAATATTGTGAGGTCCGTTTTGAGTAAAGAAAGTATTTATGGAAAGTACATATGATATACTTTTCATAAATATTCTCTTTATTCAAAACGGACCTCACAATATCCCATAATACCCTCCGACATATTGCATTAAACCAAGTGCAAAAATGTGAGCATAAATTTCGTGGACGGAGGTAGTATATTGGACATTGATAATTAGCTAAGTCCACTAGGTCTTTGATCAAATAGAGTTTAGGTTTAGTTAGATTACATTCCCTAATATATATTGTATTTGTGATTATTGTAACAATAATATTAAGTAGTGATGATTTCTGACTTGTGATATTAAGTAGTGATGATCTCTCGCTTGTGATATTAAGTAGTGATGAGCCCCTGGATTGTTCGTATGCAGTTCTTGTGATGAACTGCGTTATCAAATTGTCTTGTTCATTTCATTCAAATTGTCTTTGTTCATTTAATTCTTCCTTTTGATTATAATTCAAAAACACATTGTTATCAGCAACCGTGTTTTACGATTAAATCTAGAAGTTGAAAACCCTAACCCTAGCCCAATTTACCCTCTCGCTCTGAAACCCATCCTCATTCTCGAAAGCTCAACTTCTATTCTAATGGTACCGCCTATCAGACCGGCCATTAATTTCGCCCAGAACCACGGCGGCAGCGGGGATGCAATGCGGTGGCTTGCTGGACTTCAATCGATAGCTAGGGCTGAAAGGAATTCGTCGTGTGGAATGATTTTCGGCAACCTTGACGCCGGCTTCGGATACAGAGGTGTCGCGTCTCTGGCGAATTGGGTGACTAGGCATGGCGTTATGCGGTGCGACGAATTGCTGAGGCTAGCTCGCGACGACGCGCCACTGGGAATCTGCGACACCACCGATCGCACCTCTCTTTGCCGGAATCGCGCCGCCACAGCGTCGCACCCCACAATCCACCATGGAAACTGCTCCACCCACTGCTCAGAGTCGTTGCCTTCCTGCCTTGTCACACCCAATTAGCCAAAACAGCGTCGCACAGCCACGAATCCACCGCGGCCACACACGCCTCAATCCCCTGTTCGCCGAGCCCACTGCCGCTCATTTCTCTGTTCGCCTCCGCGCTGCCACACGCGAGCACCCCCTGCCGCCCACGGCCACGCCACGCTGTCGACTGGAATGCCGGCCGTGAGCCTCTGTAGCCGAGAAAGAGGAAAAGTCCGATTCCCTCGAATACACTCGATTCCCTATGAGAACAGCTGGAAATCACAATTACTCGTTGGGTGCCAACCAGATTTCTGTTTTTGATCAGGTCCTATTTCCGAAGGAGCAGCCCAAATTCCAGGCTCCATTTCTAGGGTTTTGCGAGAACCGCTGAAATTTGGAATTCCAGAGCCTGTATGATTGGTCTAATCGGAACTTTCATCGTCGAGTTACTGGAGCCCCGATAATGAACGCCCCGAACCGACCCAATGCCACCCTGCTCCATCACAGACGGATCAATTTCAGTATCCGAGCCGCCAAGCCTTCCGCCGGCGGCTTCGCCAGCACGACTGTGGATCAGGTGCAGTAATGCGTGCACCAACACCGGAAATAGTGGCAACCACCACACTTCCGCTCCCCATCCGTAGCCCCAACCCTTGGCCGAAAGAAGCAGACGCATCCTTGCTCAGTTGGGGACCAATATGCCTAAATCAATTTAGCCTCGACCTATAATCCATGGAAAAGATAAGTTTTTCATGATTTCAAGCTTTTCTCTAGCCAACAATGGCAGTTCAGAGCATATTGTAAACTTTATTCATTTTTTTTCTCAGCGTAATATTACTGAAAAGGAAAACTCTGAGGATCAAGACGGCAAGTGACCCCGTCTCTGGTGACAGGGTTCTATATCAGCTGCTGGCCTTGATCTTGGGGACATTCGATTAGCTGAACAGCGGATTGCAAGCGAAATGGCAGCGAACAACCAACACACACATCCCTCAATGATATTGGTTCAACACCGAAAATGAACCAGGTTCAGTAAATCCGCAATTTGCCCTCAATATTACACTTGAGAAATTTGATTATTGAATTGGATTGTTCATGCCTGAAAACAAAATTTGAGTATGCATACTTGATTAACACGTTGATGGCATATGTGTGCTAATTGTTAAATATGATTAATTGATCATATGAATCTGCTAGTTGATGAATCGAGAATGCATTGGCATGTGATATAATGGATGAACTAGCGTTGCTATATGGCTTCCTTGAAATATCATTTTAGTATTAATTGGGCACAAGGAACAAGGATTTTGAGTAAATGGGTGTTTATTGTTCTGTGCCCCTATTGGTGTTAATTTGTTGGGCTGTGACCCCACCCTTGCCGGGTGTTTATTGCTCGTCTCTGGACTATGCACCTGCTATTTACTTATGTTATTTTGCTGCCTTACCTAAAGTAGGGGACTTTCATTAAAACAAAAATAACGTCAATAATAGAATTTACCATAATTGTTAGACCAACTTCATAATCAGGTAGGTAATAGAAAATGAATCTTGAAAACGCAATCATCATTATCAGAATTGAAACAAAGAGCGCCAAAATTCAAATACCAACCACCACACAAAAGTTTTGCTCGAGTAATGCGATGTTAGAAATGAGATGAATATTAGCATCGAACCCAATGCAGTAAGAGTTGATGCGACTTGAGATTGCAGAAGAATATAAAATAACATCTTACGCTACAAAAAAATGGACTCCCATCTTTATCATAGCCACCTGACATGGTAAATGCGCTGGTAAAAACAATAGTTTTTATCAGCATCGACACCTTCGCGGTTTGCTTGATCTCTTCCTTTGATCAAGTCATTATGCTATCGTACAAATATATCCCAAGGTGTAAGTCCATCTCCAATCTTCCATGTCGTATAACTTGATGGAACAAATTTTTCCACAGCCTAGTATGTTGCAGCAGAATATATAATAACATAAGTTCAAATAATTTAAGACTAATATAAATTTAGGGAACATATGTTGCAGCCTAGTATGATGCAGCACGACTCTTTCCCTTTGTATTTGGAGAGCCAACCCCGAAGTAAAATTCAGATGCCTCTGATGTGGTAATTTGGCATGAAATGCACCACATTATTATTCCCAACATCTTTAGGGCCTGAAAAGAAGACATTCCTAACCCCATGGAATTTATATGATAGATTAAAAATATCAACAGAACGGTTTAAAATTGCAATTTCAAATATTGTTTGGTTCAATAAATTTTTCTTGTACAAAAGATTAAGACTTCTTCTAATAGACTATATCAAGAATTCATTGTTTTCAGATTCAGCTGCTGTAAAAAATAATTTTGTGATCCGTTCATTTAACCTTGAAAATGACATGTTAAATGAATGTATCACGCATTTATTTTCACAGCAGCTGTGTCTGAAAACAATGAGTTCTTGATAGAGTCTATTAGATTAAGCCCCTAATATTTTGTATAAGAAAAATTCATTGAACCAAACAGTATATGAAATTGCGATTTTAAACCGTTCTGTTGATATTTTTAATTTGGCATATGAAATCTACGGGGTAAGAAATGTCTTCTTTTCAGGCCCCGATGATGTTGAGAATAATATGCTGCATTTGGTTGCCAAATTGCCACATCAAAGATATCTGAATTTTATTCCAAGGTTGGCTCTCCAAATACAAAGGACAGTACTATGATACGAATTATTGATTCATATTCTCCTAATCTATATTAGAGTCTTAAATTATTTGAGCTTATATTATTATCTATCCTGCTGCAACATACTAGGCTGTGAAAATTTTTGTTCCATCGAGTTATACTATTTGGAAGAATGGAGATTGACTGACACCTTGTGCTATATTTGTACGAGAGCATGATGATTTTAACAAAGGAGGAGAAAATGCGAAGGTGTCGATAACAACTTTTTCTTTTACCAGCGCATTTACCATGCCGGGTGGCTATGATAAAGATGAGAGTTTATTTTTGCAGCATAAGATGTTATTCCATATGCTCCCTCAATCTCAAGCTACATCAACCCTTACTGCATTGAGTTCGATGCTAATCTTCATCCCACTTCTAACCGTTACTTGAACAAGACTTTTGTGTGGTGATTGCCCATGTGATTGGTATTGAGATTTTTGGCTCTCTTTGCTTCAATTCTGGTAAATATGATTACGTTTTCACGATCCCTTTTCTACTACCTATCTGGTTATGAAATTGGTCTTACAATTATGATAATTTCTATTATTGTTGTTATTTTTATTTTAATGAGGGACACTTTCATTAAAATAAAAATAATAGAATTTACCATAATTGTTAGACCAATTTCATAATCAGGTAGGTAATAGAAAATGAATCTTGAAAACGCAATCATAATTATCGGAATTAAAACAAAGAGCGCCAAAATTCAAATACCAACCACCACACAAAAGTCTTGCTCGAGTAACACGATGTTAGAAATGAGATGAATATTATCATCGAACCCAATGCAGTAAGAGTTGATGCGATTTGAGATTGCAGAAGCATATAAAATAACATCATATGCCTACAAAAATGGACTCCCATCTTTATCATTGCCACCTGACATGGTAAATGCGCTGGTAAAAACAATAGTTTTTATCAGCATCGACACCTTCACGGTTTGCTTGATCTCCTTCCTTGATTAAGCCATTATGCTCTCGTACAAATATATCCCAAGGTGTCAGTTCATCTCCAATCTTCCATGTCATATAACCTGATGTAACAAATTTTTCCACAGCCTTGTATGTTGCAGCAGAGTATATAATAACATAAGTTCAAATAATTTAAGACTCTAATACAAATTTAGAGAATATGAATCAACACTATGTACCATAATACTTCCCTTTGTATTTGGAGAGCCAACCCCGGAGTAAAATTCAGATGCCTCTGATGTGGTAATTTGACACGAAATGCACCACATTATTATTCCCAACATCTTTGGAGCCTTAAAAGAAGACATTCCTAACCCCGTGGAATTTGTATGCAAGATTAAAAATATCAATTGAACGGTTTAAAATCGCAATTTCAAATACTGTTTGGTTCAATAAGTTTTTCTTGTACAAAAAAGATCAAAGTTTTTTCTAATAAACTCTATTAAGAATTCATTGTTTTCAGACTCAGTTGCTGCAAAAAAATAATTTTGTTATCCGTTCATTTAACCTTGAAAAATGACATGTTAAATGAATGTATTATGCAATTGTTTTCCACAGCAGCTGAGTCTGAAAACAATGAGTTTTTGATAGTGTCTATTAGATGAAGCCCTAATATTTTGTACAAGAAAAATTCATTGAACCAAACAGTATATGAAATTACTATTTTAAACTGTTCTGTTGATGTTTTTAATCTGGCATATGAAATCCACGGGGTAAGGAATGCCTTCTTTTCAGACCCGTATAATGTTGGGAATAATATGCTTCATTTGGTTGCCACATTACCACATCAAAGGCATCTGAATTGTATTCCACGGTTGACTTTCCAAATACAAAGGGCAGTACTATGATACGAATTATTGATTCATATTCTCCTAATTTATATTAGAGTCTTAAATTATTTGAGCTTATATTATTATCTATCCTGCTGCAACATACTTAGACTGTGAAAAAATTTGTTCCTTCGAGTTATACGACTTCGAAGAATGAAGATTGACTGACATCTTGAGATATATTTGTACGAGAGCATGATGACTTTATCAAAGGAGGAGAAAATGAGATCAAGCAAATCGCGAAGGTGTCGATGCTGATAACTTATTTTTTACCAGCGCATTTACCATGACGGGTGGCTATGATAAAGATGAGAGTTCATTTTTGCAGCATAAGATGTTATTCCATATGCTCCTGCAATCTAAAGCCACATCAACCTTTACTGCATTGAGTTCGATGCTAATCTTCATCTCACTTTTAACATCGGATTACTTGAGCATGACTTTTGTGTGGTGATTAGTATTGAGATTTTGGCGCTCTTTGCTTCAATTTCGTAAAGATGATTACATTTTCACGATCCCTTTTTTATTACCTTTCTGGTTATGAAATTTATACAACAATTATGGTAACTTCTATTATTATTGTTATTTGTATTTTAATTAGGGGGACTTTCATTAAAACAAAAATAACATCAATAATAAAATTTACCATAATTGTTAGACCAACTTCATAATTAGGTAGGTAATAGAAAATGAATCTTGAAAACGCAATCATAATTATCGGAATTAAAACAAAGAGCGCCAAAATTCAAATACCAACCACCATACAAAAGTCTTGCTCGAGTAACGCGATGTTAGAAATGAGATGAATATTAGTATCGAACTCAATGCAGTAAGAGTTGATGCGACTTGAGATTGCAGAAGCATATAAAATAACATCTTATGCCACAAAAATGGACTCCCATCTTTATCATAGCCATCTAACATGGTAAATGCGTTGGTAAAAACAATAGTTTTTATCAGCATCGACACATTCATAGTTTGCTTGATCTCCTCTTTTGATCAAGTTATTATGCTCTCATACAAATATATCTCAAGGTGTCAGTCCATCTCCAATCTTCCATGTCGTATAACTTGATGGAACTAATTTTTCCACAGCCTAAGTATGTTGCAACAGAATATATAATAACATATGTTCAAATAATTTAAGACTTTAATATAAATTTAGAGAATATGAATCAACACCTTGTACCATAATACTTCCTTTTGTATTTTGGAGAGCCAACCCCGAAGTAAAATTAAGATACCTCTGATGTGGTAATTTGGCATGAAATGCACCACATTATTATTCCCAACATCTTTGGAGCCTGAAAAGAAGATATTCCTAATCCCGTGAAATTTGTATTCTAGATTAGAAATTTCAATAGAACGATTTAAAATCGCAATTTCAAATATTGTTTAGTTCAATAAATTTTCTTGTACAAAAGATCAATGCTTATTCTAATAGACTCTATCAAGAATTCATTGTTTTCAGATTCAACTGCTACAAAAAATAATTTTTTTTTGATCCGTTCATTTAACCTTAAAAATGACATGTAAATGAATATATCACACAATTGTTTTCCACAACAGCTGAGTCTGAAAACAATGAATTTTTGATAGAGTCTATTAGAAGAAGCCTTAATCTTTTGTACAAAAAAAATCTATTGAACCAAAAAATATTTGAAATTGTAATTTTAAACCGTTCTATTCATATTTTTAATCTGGCATAAAAATTCCACAGAGTTAGGAATGTCTTCTTTTCAGGCGTGGATGATGTTGGGAATAATATACTGCATTTTGTTGCCAAATTACCACATCAAAGGCATCTGAATTTTATTCCAGTGTCGACTCATCAAATACAAAGGGCAGTACTATGATACAAATTATTGATTCATATTTTCCTAATCTATATTAGAGTTTTAAATTATTTGAGCTTATATTATTATCTATCCTGCTGCAACATACTAGGTTGTGGAAAAATTTGTTCCATCGAGTTATACGACTTGGAAGAATGGAAATTGACTGACACCTTGTGATATATTTGTACGTAAGCATGATGACTTTATCAAAGGAGGAGAAAATGAGATCAAGCAAACCACAAAGGTGTCGATGCTGATAATAATTTTTATTTTTACCAAAGCATTTACCATGCCAGGTGGATATGATATAGATGAGAATTTATTTTTGTAGCATAAGATGTAATACCATATGCTCCCGCAATCTCAGCCACATCAACCATTGAGTTCGATGTTAATCTTCATCTCACTTCTAACATCGCGTTACTTGAGCAAGACTTTTGTGTGGTGATTGCCCATGTGATTGGTATTTGAATTTTGACACTCTTTGCTTCAATTCCAGTAATGATGATTACATTTTCACGATCACTTTTCTATTACATATCTGATTATGAAGTTGGTCTAACAATTATGGTAAATTCTATTATTGATGTTATTTTTGTTTAAATGAAAGCCCTCCTACCGTATAAAATTGGGAGTTGGAGTACTCTTCATCCTCCTTTTGGTTTTATTTGGTTCCAAAAACAGGTTGATCTAGTTATAGTTATACTTTATCTATTGAGATTCAAAAACAGATTGTGAAGTTATCATTTTAATGTATTAGCATTTCTATTTAGAAAGAAATAATGTTCATTGTTTCCTTTTTTTTTTATTTTTTTAAATTCTCGTTTAATTATAATTGGCCGAGGTTATTCACTTGCCTTTTTAAAAAATACACTACCCTTAACATTGTTCGCTAATTTTTTTGAAATTTTTAACTCAAATTTTTTTTTTTTGTGGAACGTACATATTTTTGTAAATATATTTTTTAAATATATGTAGAAAATTTAAAAATTATTGTAAAAAAAGTATGTAATTTCAATAATATATTTAGAAGTTATGCTGATTTTTAAAAAATAATAATTAAAGTTGTAAATTTTAAAACATAAACAAAAATAATAAACCATTTTTACTATACCATTAACTTTTCTAAACCATATTTTGTATCACTCAAAATACATATATATTCATAAAAATAAACAAATAAAAATTAATTAGGAACAAGTATATGACTTCAATCTTCATCGGATAATATTTCAAAATCTTTTTTGTTTAAATTAGCTAGCATATTAATATTATAAGCTTAAAAGTATGAAATTTTACTTTAAAAAATATTTTAAATTTATTTCACATGGGAAGTATGACTTGATAGGAGTTTTCCACGCATATGTATTGAGGTGAAAACTCAAAAGTAGTCTCAATTACGTGAATATATAAAGACTTACGGGCTCGGGCTCCAGGTTGGCCAGGTCGCCGGCTCGTACTATTGCCAATCCTTTAGGATTAATCTGATCACTCATTTAATGGCACACTACATTTAAAAATTAAGAGGAAAATTATTAACATGTAATCAAAACTAAGAACAGAAATGCAATCATATATATAGAGAGAGGATAACCACAACTGAGAAAAAAAAAAAAAAGGTAACAATATTTAGTGTAATCACAACTAAGAACAGAGATACAATCATACATAAGAGAGAATGAGTGATAGGGAAGAAGACAACCATTTGCAGAACAACAGTTCCAAAAAAAACGCAGTAATATTCAATTTAATCAAAACTAGATGTAGTCATGGAGAGATAGAGGGACAAAGATAACCATTTGCAGAACAACGATTCCAAAAAAAAAAAAAACAACAATATTCATTGTAATCAAATTTAAGAAACAAAGATTCAGTCATTCAGAGGGAAAGAAAGAGTGAGCATGAGGGAAGAACACAACTATTAGCAGAATAACAATTAAAAAACATGCAATAATATTCAATTTAATCCAAAACTAAGAAATACTGATGGAAGTGTTATAATATATGGAAATATATTATTATATTAATGGATATAATATTAGGATTATAGTCCATGGACTTTAGGCCCATGAGACTTAGGTTTAAGTACTCTATTTATACTGTATCATTCCCTTGTACTCTACACTTTCACATTGATTGTAACGACAGTTCATTATTAGTATAATCTCCTGGCTTGGTCGTCCCCAGACGTAGTCACTCCGTGACGAACTGGGTCATCAATATTGTGTCTTTACTTTTATGCTTTACGCTTTCCTCTCAATATTACAACACGTTATCAACACGAGCCTCTACGAGAGGATTGCTCCAGCAGTTTTCGGATCGGATTCAAAACTCAGATTTTTCTTGGAATTAATTAAGCGATCAATCTGTGAGTTTTATTCATTATATTTTCTGAAACGCATGTGTATCCTGCAGATTATGTACGCAACTATAATTTTTCATGATCTGTTTATGTGATCTTTATGTTATGTGTACGAATTCTATTGATAAATTCGCATGTTTTACATACATGATTCTGCAATATTATTCATGTCCAGTGTATTCCATGCTGAGGTATCCTGCAATTTTTATACCCATGAATATGATCCGTTTTTCATATGATTCATATGCTGTTCATGTTTATTTGATCATATGTACTGCAATTATATGGAATACTGATTTACGCATGTGATTTGTATGTATTGTTTTTGTATGAGTTTTGTATAACGATTGCATAACAAAACCCTAACAAAACCCTGATACAAAAATTCGATCTCCCGATCGACTATTCTGCTTCTTTAATCTGTTTTCAAAAACCCAATCGTTTTTTTTTCGAAAATCAGAGGATATGCTCTGTTGTCAATTTTGTGAAACCTGTTTTCTGAAAACAAAAACCTTTTTAAAAAACCCCCCTCTGTTCTGAGAATCAAACTTCGAAAATTTCCTTTTCGGATTTCAGAAAAACAAACCAGTTTTCAAAATCATCTTTTTTTCGAAAACAAATCAAAACCTGTTTTCAATTTTTGAAAACCCAGTACACAATTTCGAAAAATCGAATCGATTTTGTCGATTCCAGATCACTATTTCGAATTTTTCTTTCAGAAAATCAAAATTAGGTTTTCAGAAACCCCTTTCTTTGGTTTTTCATCATCAAAACCTGTAATTGGAAATTCCTTTTCCGAACCCAAAACCCAAAATCGGATCAAAATGGAAAAACCCCCAAAACAACAGCCCGATTGGAATCGAAAACCTACCGTCTCTCTGCCGCGACGCAAACCTGGCCACAGATTCAGCCCCTGAAGTGGCTGATCGAACGGCCGTGACGGCAACATGCCTCCGCCCTACGCGCGAAGACGCAACGGCTGGAGTGGCGGCAGCCGCGCGCCCCGTCGATGTGCGACGACAACAGCGTGACGGCGCCTCCGTCGCTGTGCGTGACGGCACCTCGGCCTCTGAGATGACGGCGATGCGGTGGCCGTCCTCTGTGGCGGCTGCTGCGACGGTGACAGGTTCACCGGCCTGAGTGGCGTGCCGCGCCCACATTCACGTCGCCGGATTTTTCGCGCACGACCCCGGAGAAATCGGCTTTTGTTACGCCTTAATACACTTGTATATTCTTCTCTGATTGAAAGAGTCGTGTGTGTGCGCTCAAATTATGAAAACCCTACTGAATGTTTATGGGGTTGGGCCTCTTTACATGAGTTAGGCCATTTTTTAATTGTTTTGGGTCATTCCTTTAATAAGTTTGGGGTTTTATTTTTTATTGATTGAGCCCAGATTATTTTTGGACCAACTTATGGCCATTTTCGGCCATTACCCCTAATAAAAAAAAACTTATTAATTAATATTAATATTAATTAAATAATTCCTTAGGCCAATTTTTTTTAATTGATTGGGCATTTTATTTTAGTTGATCCTAATTAATTTGGATCCTAACAATTATTTTTGGGCCTGATATCCCATTAATAAAAAATTCATAATGGTATTATGAAAGCCCAAATCATCAATTTTTTTTCTAAGGCCTTATCCAATAATTATTTTTGGGTTAAACTCCCATTAATAAATGTCTCACAAGTCATACACCCAATCCTTTATCAAATACACCCCTTTTAATAAATTGTCATTGCATTTTATCTTAAGCCCTATTCCTTTTATTACAAAACAATTATAAATTATAAATTTATTAATTTCTTTCTTTGTAGCAACAAAAAATGTCAAACATCATCAAACGTGAATTTGATGAACTGACACTAGATGGCCACAATTACTTGACATGGACTTTAGACGTTGAAATCCACTTAGCTTCAAAAGACTTATCCGACACCACCACTCAAGGGTGGAAATCCACTACTGCCCAAAAGACACAAGCTCTTATCTTCTTAAGACATCATCTTCACAAAATGTGGAAATCCCTCCAATGTCGATTCCAACAACAACAAAATGTGATCCTCCCCGAAGCCAGACATGCTTGGACAACACTTCGTTTCCAAGACTTTAAGCCTGTGACGGAGTACAACTCCGCCCTACATCGCATAGTTTCACAGCTCAAGCTGTGCGATGAACCGATCCTTGATGATCAGTTAATCGAGAAAACTCTTTCCACCTTCCACGCTAGTAATTTTGTACTACAACAACAGTACATGGCCAAAGAGTATCAAACACACTCCGACCTTATTTCTGCACTTCTAGTTGCAGAAAAGCACAACCAATTGTTGATGAAAAATCACAATACTAGACCGGTTGGCTCACAAGTTGTGCCTGAAGCACATGCTACTCGGAGGAATTCTAGAGGCCGTACACGTGGGAAAGGAAATGAGGCGAGTGGGGAACGCGGATCGACCCGAAGTCGAGGCCGTGGTAGGGGAAGAGGTAGATGTCGCAACAATGCACAATCTAGTGCAACTGAAAGAAATGCACCTCAAGACAAACCATCGAGCTCAGGTGCACATAACAAACAACTCTGTCACAAGTGTGGATGCGACGACCATTGGTCTCGCCAGTGTCGAACTCCGAAACATCTAGTGGAGCTATATCAACGCATGCTTAAAGACAAAAAGGGGAAAGCTCCTATAGGTGAATCACACCACACCAACCTGCCCGGTGCAGACTTTGATATGGAGAAGGATGACCTCTTAGTGGGTGATACAATGACTGTAGACGCCTTTGGAGACAATGAGTGATCGACATCAACTTGCTGTTTACTTACTTTATCTATTAGACTATTTGATACTACTTGCTACTTGGTTGGACCAGCATGTTTGACTGGCTTTTATCTTGACTATGTTGCATGATACTTTTATGGATTCCATTTATGAATGCTTATCGATGCTTTATTTTTACAGTCAAATCCAATTGTCGATCACTATTATCTACAAAAATAATTTAATATGTTCTTGATAAAGTACGACCTAAGTGATCCCTTGTGCGGCTGATCAATCAGCGTCTGTAATCTTGGCTCTCCTTAGCATTCCTCATATCTAAACGTACCCAAACATACACTTAAGTGCTTATGGAGATTAATGTGTTGTGCTTAGTAGATAGTGTTACTACACATACTATCTTAAAAGATAGTCATTTTTTCCAAACATTAACCGAAAAGAAAGGAAGTGTCACTACTATTTCTGACGATGACATACAAATTGTTGGCTCCGGAAGAGCCTCGATCATTCTTCCTATGGGTACCGAGCTGATAATCGAAAATGCTTTATTGTATCCACAATCAAAGCGTACGCTCCTCAGTTTCAAAGGCATTCGACAGAATGACTATCACATTGAAACAAATACTGAGGACAATAGTGAATATCTGTTGATGACTCACTATTTAAATTGTCGTAAACACATCGTCGAAAAACTTCCATCTTTCTCGTCTGGCTTGTATTACACATACATCAGACCCTCAAATCTCCATACAGCTCTTAATCTAAAATTTAATGATCCAAACTCTTTCAAACTATGACATGAGCGGTTAGGACATCCAGGACAAACTATGATGCGTCGGATTC
This sequence comes from Prunella vulgaris, assembly GCA_026898435.1. NCBI lineage: Eukaryota > Viridiplantae > Streptophyta > Magnoliopsida > Lamiales > Lamiaceae > Prunella > Prunella vulgaris. The sequence goes on from JAPKLY010000477.1 coordinate 294,153, forward strand.
TATGTAATTCATCAGGCCATAACATAACACACAACAGAACCCCTTCTGTTAATGAATACATATGTGATGCTTGCACAAAGGGTAATCTAATAATTCGTCCTTCTAGTAGTAAAGTAAGAACTGAATCTCCTAAATTCCTTGAAAGGATTCAAGGAGATATTTGTGGACCAATACACCCAGCATCTGGACCATTTCAGTACTTTATGGTCCTAATAGATGCATCCACTCGGTGGACTTATGTAACCATGCTATCCACTCGCAATACTGCTTTTGCAAAGCTTATTGCACAGATCATCCTGTTGAGATCTCAATTCCCAGATCATCCTATTAAATCCATTCGTATGGATAATGCCGGTGAATTCACCTCTAAGGCATTCGATGATTTTTGCATGGCACTGTGAATCAAAGTGGAGCATTCGGTCCATCATGTTCATACTCAAAATGGCCTAGCTGAATCATTAATTAAACGTCTTAAATTAATCGCTAGACCACTACTACACAAAACGAACTTACCCGTTTCATGTTGGGGGCATGCAATCTTACATGCATCATCACTAATCCAATTCCGACCAACTGCATATCATGAATATTCCCCTATTCAACTCGTGCGTGGAAATGAACCTAACATTTCCCATCTGCGTACATTCGGTTGTGCAGTGTATGTTCCAATACCACCACCTAAGCGAACATCTATGGGCCCACAAAGGAAACTCGGTATTTACATCGGTTTTGTATCTCCCACAATACTTAAATACCTCGAGCCTTTAACTGGGGATCAGTTTACAGCCCGTTTCGCTGACTGCACATTCGACGAAGATCTATTTCCGGCCTTAGGGGGAGAGAAAAATACCACAATTAATAAATGCCGTGAAATAACTTGGAACACAAAAGATCTTCAGTTCCTAGACCCACGCACAAATCAATCTGAACTTGAAGTTCAGAAGATAATAAATTTGCAATACCTAGCAAATAACCTGCCAGATGCATTCACTGATCATAAAGGAGTGACTAAGTCGCATATACCTGTGGTAAATGCGCCTCAAAGGGTTCAACTCCCTTTGAAGACAAATGTTAATCCCCCCATGCGCCAGAAGCGTAAAGGAAACATTAACATAAGCGAACCGAATTCGCGTAAGTGTAAAGCTAGCAAACACACTATGTCACCCCTAAAATCTCCTGAAGAGATTCGTCCTGTAGACGAAAATCAGAGTCAAAATGCACGTGCAAAAGTAATCAATGACTCTGAGAAAGTGGAATCATCAGACCGATACCCTTTGGGAAATGAAGAGGATCTGGTCGATGTAAACATTGAAGTTTCAACAAACTTCGTAAACACGGGAAAAACTTATAACAGAAATACAACTGTTGTCGACAACACATTTGCAGCCTTAATTGCCTTCACCATTTCTAATAATGATCTAGATCCTGAACCCAAAACTATATCCGAGTGCCGGAAGCGCTCTGATTGGGTGAAATGAGAAGCTGCAATAAAGGCAGAGCTATACTCGCTAAACAAATGAAATATTTTCGGTTCCATCGTTCGTACCCCGAAAAATGTAGTCCCTGTTGGATACAAGTGGGTATTTGTACGAAAGCGAAACGAGAACAATGAGATTGTGAGATACAAAGCGAGGTTAGTGGCTCAAGGGTTTTCGCAGAGACCCGGTATCGATTTCGATCAAACTTACTCTCCTGTTATGGATGCCATAACATTCCGCTTCCTAATATCCCTGACAGTTAAACTAAACTTAGAAATGCAGCTAATGGACGTAGTTACCGCATACTTATACGGATCATTAGATTCTGACATCTATATGAAAATCCCTGATGGATTAACTATTCCCAAATGAGGAATAACGAACATCGTAGTATGTTCAGCATTAAGTTGCAACACTCGTTATATGGCTTAAAACAGTCAGGTCGTATGTGGTATAATCAACTAAGCGAATTCCTCCTGAAGAAGGAATACGTAAATAACGAGACTTTTCCTTGTGTCTTTACTAAGAAATCCCTTAATGGTTTTTGCATCATCTCGGTGTATGTGGATGATCTAAATATTATCGGAACAAGGAAAGAGATTGAAGAAGCAAGTTCAATCTTAAAAACTGAATTTGAAATGAAAACTTTGGGTAAAACCAAGTTCTGTCTCGGCCTGCAGATCGAGCATTTCCCTGAAGGAATACTGATACACCAATCAGCTTACCTAAGGAAAGTGTTGGAGAGATTCCACATGGATAAATCTTATCCTTTAAGCACTCCAATGGCCGTCCGTTCCCTTGATTTGGAAAAGGACCCATTTAGACCTAAAGAAGATACCGAAGAGCTATTGGGACCTGAAGTTCCATATCTAAGTGCAATTGGTGCACTGCTCTATCTTGCAAACTGCACTAGGCCCGATATTGCCTTTGCAGTCAATCTACTTGCAAGGTTCAGTGCCTCCCCTACGAGGAGACATTGGAATGGTGTGAAACATATCTTACGATATCTTCAAGGTTCTCAAGATCTTGGTCTTTTCTATCAAAAAAACCAAGACAACACGCTTATAGGTTATGCTGATGCTGGTTATCTATCTGATCCCCATAATGCGAAATCGCAAACGGGTTATGTTTTCCTCTGTGGTGGAACAACCATTTCATGGAGATCTGTCAAACAAACTTTGGTGACCACATTGTCAAACCTCTCAGAGATCATAGCTCTATACGAAACTGCACGAGAATGTGTGTGGTTAAAGTCCCTTATAAAACACATTCACGATTTGTGTGGTATCCCTTCTGTTGACTTAAGCCCATCAATTATCTACGAAGATAATGCTGCATGTATTGCACAAATGAGCAATGACTATGTCGAAGGGAACTTGACGAAGCATATATCCCCAAAATTCTTTTATCCTCACGAACTCCAGAAGAGTGGTGAGATCACGATAAAACAAGTACGCTCAAGTGACAATCTAGCTGATCTGTTCACTAAATCCCTTCCCACTTCGACTTTTGAAAAGTACGTACATGGAATCGGGATGCGTCGACTTGGAAGGTTGTTATCTTCAGGGGGAGTAACAAATGTTAAACAATCCTGATGATTGTATCCTCGAGGCCATTTGTAACACTCCACTAAGTAACACTTGTATTCTTCCTTGTCATATTATATCCAAGGGGGAGTGTTATAATATATGGAAATATATTATTATATTAATGGATATAATATTAGGATTATAGTCCATGGGCTTTAGGCCCATAAGACTTAGTGTTAGGTACTCTATTTATACTGTATCATTCCCTTGTACTCTACACTTTCACATTGATTGTAACGGCAGTTCATTATTAGTATAATCTCCTGGCTTGGTCGCCCCCAAACGTAGTCACTCCGTGACGAACTGGGTCATCAATATTGTGTCTTTACTTTTATGCTTTACGCTTTCCTCTCAATATTACAACAGGAAGCAATAAAGACAATTCTAATCCTATGATTTGTGTGAGTTGTGTAATTAAATAAACAAGAATGAAATTGCAAATTTGGTTTCGTAACTAATGACTAATTAAAATGGAAAATAAAAGCAATTAAATATAAAGAATCAATAAATTATCTAACTAACGTGAGAGTGTGCATTAGTGGTGATATGCTTCAGATTAATTTTATTATGTAATAATAATAGAAAATTCCTAAAATTTTCTTCGTAAATGTTATCTAATGAGTGAGTCAGACACCTACTGAAATAGAACTGTCATTTATATCTCCAAACTCTAGTAGCCTTGTTCTCAATTTCTAAGCATCTTTCAATGTCATAGGATACAGACTGTTGTTGACGGAGCTTGCGGTGGTGATAGAGCTCCGGTGGCTGTTGATGGTGGCCGGCTGATTGGGCGCGTTTCCGGTTGGCATCGACGACGAAGGTTGCAGGATTTTCCGTCGGGAATCCGGCGAGAGTATGGCTGTGAGTGGTTATGCGATACCCGGCGGCGAGTTTGGGCAGTGACGGTTGAGAGGCGACTGTGAACCCCCCAAGTTGCGAAAATTTAATTTCGCTGACTGCTGTACCTGGGCTAGATTTTAATAATTCAGGCCCAACCTTAAATTCCCTTGGGCCCAATATTTATAATCCTGCCCTCCCAGATTTAGGCCCAGGTTATTGGCACTAGCCATATTGTTAAATACACTGTCCTGTTTTCTTATTTTACAATAATTAATTTAAAAAGACATAAATGTCCTTGTAAATTTTTGAACTATTCATGTTTAAGTAAATACACTACTCTCTTCAAAGAAATGCATATTTAAGTTTTTGAAAACCTAATTTTTTATTATTGTTTAATCTTGAATCATTTGCATATATATTGTTGTGATATATTTTGTAAATATTATTATTATATGAGTGTATAAATTTGATTATAGACATATTGACATTGTTTTTGTGTTGGAAAAGTTGATTTTTTTTTTAAAAAATCACGACGTTGTTGTTCATCTCTGGTTTGCTGAAATTATGTCAAATTTTCAATATTTTTTTTTTAATTTTGTAGTATTTTCGAAAAAAAAATTGCTTTTTTTTTTAAAAAAATAACATTGTTCAGCAATAAAACTCGAAATTCATCAATAATTTCAAATTTTTTCTTTGAATAAACATATAAATTTCGAAGAACCAGATTCAAAATTTAGTTTCGTTTAAATTCAACATCAACATCAAATCATTTTTGCCTAATTTTTTTACAACATCCAAACACTATTTGCCTAATCCAAATGCATTTACCCTATTCAAATTTATATTTGCCTAACATTCAAAAGATTCAACCCTAAACAATATACATTCACAAAGATATAAACTACAAAACTTAACTAAATCCCTTGCACCGGCAGTGAGGACGGCTAGGACGGCGAAGAAAGCTACGACACCAATGGAGGCTAACGATGGCGATGTTTTCAACTAATTTTTTGTCGTGTGTTATATAGGATAGTGTATTTGACAAAAATATTTTAACTTCTTTACATAAGAGAATGGGAGTGATAAGTGTATTTTCATAAATTCTTGAGTAGTGTATTTCTCATATGGGTAGTGAGAAAATCAGGATAGTGTATTTAACCAAAAGGCTAGTGCTAATAACCGTAGCCCCAGATTTAATTCCCCCTCCACCCATTAGCCCAGTCGGCTCTCCCCATAGGATCATTTGGGCTCTCCCCATAGGATCATTAGCCCAAATCCGGATTTTGATCTTTCTCATGAGGCCCCTATTGCTCCTGTTTGGGTTTAAATCCCGGGTCTTCCAGTTCACTTGTTTCACAGGGATACTCTATTTCCTATTGCCAGTGCATTTGACAAGCCTCTTCAGGTTGATCGTCAAACGGCTGAGCATTCCAAACTGTCTTGTGCCCGAGTTTGTATTGAGATGGATTTGCTGCCGGAGCCCATCACTGAGTTTGATATTGATGTTTGTGGTGTTTCCTACACCCAGAAGGTTGTCTATGAGAACCGCCCCACATATTGTACTGGTTGTCGTCATGTGGGTCATGATCAGTCTGAGTGTTATATTACCGGGGATAAGCCTCGTCCTTCGAGGCGGGGTTTTCCTCCTTCTCTTTTTGCTAGTCGAGGACCTCATCAACCATCCTCTAGTCACCCTCCTTCCAGTGGCAAGGCTATTGTAGATGATAGTGTTCCCTCTACAGTTGTGGAGTATGAGTGGAAGACTGTGGGGCGTCAGGCATCTGGCATGCTCGCCAAGTCTTTTGTGGATTGCCCCCCTTGGGCGAAGCATACTTATTACTCGTCCCTTCAGTCTGCTGATGTGGAGGATGGAGAGTTGGTTACTCATGTGACTGATGAGTCGGCTGATTCTGTTGAGGGCTCCGATGATTCTTCTTCAGTTGAGACGACTGATTCTGGTGATGATTCTGATGATGCCTCTTCTGCGAGTTTTGATCATGGGGAGTTACAGTGTGTTACTAGTTGTGCTCAGCATGATCTTTCGGTTTATACCTTTGATTCTCGTGCTTTGGTCCCTATGGCACGTGTTTGGGTTGGGGTTGTGTTGCCTCCCAACCGGGCCAGATTGTACTGATTGCCGAGGTTGCAGAGTCTTCTTCTGCTTCTCCTTTTCCCTCCGGGTCGGAGTTGGGGAAGAAGTTTCGGTCTTCTTCTGCTTCTCCTTCTTCCCGAGGATTAGCTCGAGGTGCCCCCTCCCAGGGTTCTACTCGTGGCAGAGTTCGTGGTCGGCTGAGTTCACAGTCAGTATCCCTTTCTTGATTCCTGATGTATAGTTTTTTATTTTACTTGTTTGACTTTCGCCCACCTTGAGTGGTACACCTTGTTGTTCTTGATTCCTACCTATGTCCGGGTTGTCAGCTTGAGTTAGGACAACTTGGTTACTTCTAGTCCCTCTTGATTCCTTCCTATGCCCAGGTTTGTCAGCGTAGGTTAGGACGACTTGTCACTTGATGTATTTCTTTTTTGTTGCTATATACAGGTCTGGGGGTCTCGCCTAAACCCTCCACTCTCACGGGTGTTTATTTTCTATTAAAAAAAAGTAAAAGAAATGTGTCAAAAAAATAATCAATATTCTAATTATTATTATTAAAAGTTATGCCATAGGGACTAGAGACTCAGAAGCGAGAAGTCTACATCTTTAGATGCATAAAATAAGTTTTGAAATTTTAGACTCTTGCAAATTTTACGTAAAGATATGCACAAGAGCAAAATGCAATATTGGTCCCACAGGTCACAGGACTTCACGTTTTTCGTCCCAATAGTCTTCATTTTGGTCCCGTTGGAATTTTTTCATGAAATTTTAGTCCCAATTTTCAAATCTCCATTTATTTTAAACGGAACTCTCATGTTCGAAGCACGTGCCCATTAAGTGGCTTTTTTCGTCCCATTCCCAGAATGCCCCTAAGAATACCCTACCTCTCTTGCCTTAATTTCTTTCACCCGAATCGCGCAAGGGCTGAAAATTGTGCCTCCACCATGGAAAACACCTCTGAAAATCTCACAACAACCCCTCCAAGTTCTGTTCCGAAGAAGTCCTCGATGAAACAACCGACAAAATCTAAACCATGGTCGAAATTTGGAGCTCAGTTGCGAAGGAAACACCTTGTTTGATATGGAGCACCTAACTATGGTAAGTTAAGCATTCTATTTGAATATAATACTGTTTTTTTCACACATGGTTAAAATTAGGGTATAATTCTCCAAATAGTATAATTATTTCTTGAAATTATGTAATTATTCACTGAAATAGTGTAAGTGGTTTTTAAAATTGTGAAATTAGATTCTGAAATTGGTGAAATTAGGGCACATTTTGTATACCAAAACTGGTGAAAGTAGGGCACTTTTTATTTAATTAAAATTATTTTGTGTATTGTAGGGAAGTGTTCTTATCTTTATTCTATTAAGAATCGTCATGGAGGGACAATGCATGAGAAAGAAGATAGAAATTTTGAATATTTGGGAGGAACCATCAGCTCATTTGACTTTGTTGACTCCCCTAGGGTAGACATGAAATATTTAGATGGTTTAGGGAGTCAATTAGGATATTCTGGTGACAAGGTATTTTATTCAAGGAACAAAAATGGAAAACTTCAGGTTGTAGATGGATACTTTGATATTGAAGGAGTTTTCAACTGTGCTATACAAAGAGTAGCTCATTTGTATTTGGATGCAGCAAGAGATGACATTACCATTGATTTTGGGGGAGAGTTAGAAGGGGAGGCAAAATTCTACTATGGAGAAGGAGAGGAGGTTGTGGGACAGGAAGATATCAATGTGCATGACATTGTGGGACATAATTCTACCACTGTTCAAGATGATACCAATGTGCATGAGATTGTGGGACAGGAAGGTGATTCCAATGTTCAAGATGATACTAATGTGCAGGATATTGTGGATGTTAAAGGTGGGAAAGGTGATACCAATTTTCAAGATCATTATAGTGGAGAAAATGATAGTGGAGACTCAGATTGGAATTATAATCTGTCAAGTGGTGATGACCTTTTGGATGACATATTTTATGATGAAAATGTAGATAATGAGGTTGAGTGGCAAGGAACTAGCAAGAATACCACTACAGAGAACTACAATGAGGAGGAGAATTCCACAAGTTCTGATGGAGTAGAGAATGAATCTGATTTCCACAGTGTTGCATCATCTGAGGATGCTGATGAGGATGAAAAAGATATGTACTTGAATTTTAGGCCTTCTCAAGTTGAAAATCCTGTGTTCTTCATATAGCAGATTTTCCCTACAAAAACAGTTGTTTAAAGAGGCTGTCACCATGCATAGTGTCAAGACAGGAAGAAGTTTGGGTTTTACTAAGAATGATGGTAGAAGGATTTATGCAAGATGCAAGCAAAAGGGTTGTGATTGGCATATCCATGCATTGAAGGTATCAGGCCAAGAGTGTTTTCAGATCAGAGAGTTCAACCCAAGTCACAATTGTGCTAGACAGTACCATGTCTAAAATGTGAAATTAGACTAGTTGGCTAGGAAGTATGAACAAGACTTCAGAGCATATCCAAAGAAGAATGTAAGAGGTTTCAAGAATTTAAAAATGAAGGAGTTGGGGTGCTACATTTCTCATCATCAAGCATATAGAGCAAAACAGAAAGCCTTGAAGTTGATTGAAGGAGATTCTATAGAACAATACACTAAGCTATGGGATTATTGTCAAACACTACTTAAAAAAAATCCTGGTTCTACTGTCATCTTGAGGACACTACACCCATAGGAACAAGATTTGAGAAGTTATATATATGCTTGGCAGCACTGAAGCAAGGTTTCAAATCTGGTTGTAGGCTATGGATTGGTGTAGATGATTGTCATTTAAAGGTCTATGTGCTGGTGTCTTATTGACTGCAGTAGCAATGGATCCCAATAATGACACATATCCTTTGGCTTGGGCAGTAGTTGGGTGTGAATCTAAGGAAGCACGGGAATGGTTCTTGCAACTTTTGAAAGATGACTTGATGGATGGGAGAGAAGATGTGTATACTTTCATGTCAGATAAGCAAAAAGGTTTAATACCTGCTTCTGAGAGTATTATGCCTGGAGTGGAGAACAGATTTTGTGTAAGACATCTTCATGGTAACATGAAGAGAGCTGGATTCAAAGGTGATGCATTCAAGAAAGCATTGTGGGTTGCATCTAAGGCTACTACAATGCAAAGTTTTAACAATGCAATGAAGAGGATTGAAGATCTGGATCCTAGATGTCTTGCTTGGCTTCAAGATAAACCTGCCTCACAGTGGTCAAGATCACATTTCTATACATTTTCAAAGTGTGACACTCTTGTCAATAATATGTGTGAGATCTTAAATTTTGCCATCTTGGATACTAGATCATCACCTATTATAACAATGTTGGAGTGGATAAGAGAATACATCATGACAAGGCTACAGAACAATAGAGAGAAATGCGAACTGAAGTGGGAAGGAAGACCTTTGTGTGGTAGAATCAGATCAATTGTTTACAAGAACATTGACGCTTCTAAAGATTGCTTACCAGTAAAATCAGCTGACTGGAAGTATGAAATTTCAAGCTTTGATGGATCAAAATATGCTGTTAACTTGAAGGAATGCAAGTGTGATTGTAGGCAATGGGAATTATCAGGTATTCCATGCAAACATGCTGTGAGTGCAATATGTGCACAAGGATTAGAAGTGGAAAATTTTGTGCACAAGTGTTATGCTATGGATACATACCAAGATGTATACCAGTACTCCATTACACCAATGAATGGCCAGGAATTATGGACTAAGACAGGTTATATTCCCCCATTGCCTCCAAATTTTGGAAAAAGAAAGAAAGGGAGACTTGAGTCAATAATAAGGACTGGTGCAGATGAGGGGGGGGGGGGATAAGACAGAAAGGGGTGCAAAGGATGCAAAGACAAAATTTTATCTTGAAGTGTAAATTTTGTGGTGGGGAGGGGCACAATCAGAAAGGTTGTAAAAGGAAGAAGTTGAATGATCAACAAGCTGTGGAGATGAGCCAGCCTACTGATGGACCACCAATGACACAAGAAGAAGAGCAAAATGATGAAATTGTAAGTCTTTATCATCTTATTTAAATTCTAAATACGTTAGCAATAATTTTTGCTTTACTAATTACTTCAATTTTTATAGGTTGTTCAAAACATTAAAAAGAGAGGCAGACCAACCACTAGAAAAGGAAGGGCTGATATGGTATTGCAGCTAAGAATTTATTATTTAATATGTGATTATATTATTTTTAACATATGAAATCAATGTGTAGATAAAGAGAAGGGCTGAAACAAGTTCTGCTAATGCTTCAAGGAAGACTCAAGTTCAAGGATCTCAGACCCAAGACTCTCAAATTCAAGTAACTAAAAATCAAGAATCTGCTGAAGTTCATGTATACCTTTGTGTAATAATTTTCTTCATTCAAGAACTTGAATTTTTAACCTCTAATAATTACATAATTTGCAGAGTACACCCTTGACACAAACAATCAATGATCAAAGGCCAAAAGGAGTTTCAATTAGGGAACCTCCACCTATGACATTTCACCCTCACAACTTAATTGGAGCTCAAGTTCATATGGGTGCTTCTAATGTCAGCTCACTGGGACCATCTACTGGATTGAATTTTAGTCCAAACACCTATATTGGTTGCAATGTCAATATTGGTGGTGTGAACACAAATAGAGATGGCATGAGGGTAATTTCACAAGGAGGTAAGAAGTATGTGACCTTATCTAGTCTAAATGAAGCTGCTAAAATGAAGGGTAAAAAGACTAAGGAGTTTGGAAAAAATAGGATTATGGATTGTTTTGAATTGTGGGGATTTTATCACTATGTTTGTACTCTGATTTGTTTAGACACTGGTTTTTATCCCATGGTACTCTGCTTTAGTATGATATTTGTGGATTGATTTAGTCTTTGAATTCCTGTAAACTGTTGGTTTGGTTTGAATTGTACCTGGTATGAGTTTTTGTTATGCACTGTGCAGTTTGCTTTTGTATGGAGTTTGTTTTTATATAGGTGGTTTGAGTTTTTGATATCTTTATGCATTGGAGTTGGTCATTATGTAGTTGAAGTCTTTATGCACTTGGTATAGAAGATGAAAAAGTAACAGTAGCATTGCATTGAATTATAGATAATTCATTACAATATCCAATATGTAGCTTGGATTTTAGGAAGAAATAGGACACCCTTACATACATTCATAACAATACCAGTAAGTGTCCTATTCTAAACATAAATTTAACCCATCAACTTAAAGATAGTTGGAGCCCAAGATACAATTATTACAATAAAAAGGATAACTTTCAGTTGGTTTAGCTGTGAAAGTTGTTCTCCCATATGAATCATCTCATTCTTCAGTACTTCAGCCATTTCTGTAGCATTTTTCTCTGCTATTGTTGCATCATTCAGCTTCTGGGTGAGATCCATGTTCTCAGACATTAGAGAGTCGATTCTCCTCATCATACCTGGGAACATGCCTTGCCCAGCCACCTCATGTTCATCTGTCCAAACAAAGAAGTTGCAGCCCCCACTCATGGAGTCACTACAGGTATGAAACAACCTACCTCTGCTCTTTGGCCTTTGAGATACATATATGGCTGCAGCTTTGCCACAATAACACACAAGTTGGTGTGTACACTTTTGTGGTGAGGAGGATGATATTGTTTCTTTACTCATTTTCTTCTCTTCTCTTGATTTTGTGTTGTTGTGAATGAGAAAAATAGGGTTTGAGCAAATATATAGAGGTGGTTGGGTGAAAAATTGCGCCATAAGTAATTTTTTTCCCTCCACAAATTTGAAAATGAAGTAATTTTGGTGTGGCAATCGAGTTGAGTAATGCAAAGCTTAGGCTCAAGAGTCCTAAAGCTACGAAGAAATTATTGCTGCATGGTGGGGACATAAATATATAAATAGTGCTTACTAGTCTCCAACCATGTCAAACCAAAAACCAACAAGAATAATAACTATAAGAAGGTGTGTTTGCTTCAGATAATAATAGATCAAACACCTGATTTAGCATAATGGAGGTGGTGTGGAGGTGAGAGAATCACCTAATTTTGAGGGTGCGGTTGGAGTAACATATTAGCAAGCCCAGCCTCCAACTACTTTTTCTTAAACAAAACAGCATGAAAATGATGGTTTTGGACAAATTTTAAAAAATTTTAAAGTTTGGATACCCTCATTTTCCTCAAATAATATAGACTTGACAGGATCCTATCATATCCAATGATAGAGCTCAAGCATCAACCCTTCCAACAAAGTGAGCATTCTGATCAAAAAACTTTAGGAAGCATCTTCAGTATTGCTTTTGGTGGTATTATCTATCTTTGACTCAAATTCACTTAATTATTATACAAACAATGTCATTGTAAAGCAGAACAAGAAATGAAAAATGGTTGAGAAGTGACGTATACCAGCAATAGCAATTTACCATGCCTGAAACATGACATCTATTGCAGGACTTATCCTTTAACTATTTTATTGTTTATTGATTTCTTCATACCATCCTACAAAATAGAACATTGTTTACATCAACTAGAAAAATTTCGTGGCAAAGACAATAATGTGAGCCAAATCAAGTAATACAGAGACATTGAAGAATGTAGTTTGATACATGTGTTGAAAGATTAATAAATCAAGATATAATAATGTTCCAAATTAAGTTATCCAGATAAAATGAAAAGTAAAACAAAATCACTTTATATCCATCTCACAATATGCTTTGCTCAGGAAAATATGCTTAAAAAACAATTCCCAAAAAATATAGTAATTGCCTATTAGATGAACTGCTTATGGATAAAAGGTGAATCTAATGTCTAAATTAACAACATATCCAACCCTACCATTACCACATCTGGTGCATTATAATAATACTAATTTCACCTATACAATCTACAGTAGAATACAAGCTAATGCTGATGATGTTCTTTGGCGTTACAACATTAGTAGTATACTAAATTATGCCACTTAAATGCCTAGCATAGTCAATCTTGTTATATACCTGGAATGAATTAACAACCTCCAACTCTACCCATAGCGTAAAGAAATTTTGTGTCTTCTCCACAATTTTAGGCCTTCTGGTTAAACATTTTACCATGGCTGCATCGCACACCTTTTCTATTTAACATCTCTCTCCACTTTATATATCTAAAAAAAATAAAAGCAAGAGAAAATAAGTGAATAACAATATATTAGCATAAAATTTTGCAAACCAAATCTAGATTATTGCTAGATTAATTTCATTTGAAGGAAGAAACTGCCTGAAATACAAGCAGATAACAATTTTTAGATGCAGAATGTAATAGAGGGAGAAACCAAATGCTTTAAGTTGACAATAAGTGGAGAACAATTTTTGAGATGAGATACGAAATGGAGAAGGAACCGAGGCCTTAAAGATGCAGTATTCTGCGGTTGTGTAAATATTATGATCCACAATGATTTAATGAAGAACGAATGCCCCCTTATTGTAGTAGTCGTTACACCTGGTAGAATATTGGCTCTAGGATTGAAAAATGTGAGGCACTTTATTCTTGACAAAGTCACCTGGTATGTTTCTTTTCTGCTGAGTGCCACTCTACTGATTTCATAATAAATGTTAACTTTAGATTTAAAGTTACAATTTTATCACACATGAGAACAGATGTCCAAGAGATTTTCAAAATAGATATTCTCAGCTACTCTTAGTATGGAGATCCGACCTGTTAATTGCAAGAACATATACTTTTCTGCCACTTGCAGTACTCTTTTAGATATGTAATCTTTATTGTTATTCTTACTTTTAGTTCAATTGTTGGTGGTATTAATTGGGGGTTGGGAGGGGTCGCAATTGGTTATTGAAAATCCAATAGCAGCACATTAATTAGGCTGCAAATAGAATGTTAGAAACTGTGGAACTACTAGATTTCTTTTGCAATTGCAATTGTATGCTTAATGTTGTGCATTTACTAAGTGATGTGGGTGTGAGAGAGGTTTTGCATCTTGCAACTGGCTGAAGCTGTTAAAAAGTTATAATTATCTGTATTAATTTTATGTTAAACACTGGAATATGCATTAAACTGTGTAGTATGCATTCGTTAGTGTAGTACTCGCCCATTTTAAGAATTGAATTGTTTATTTGGTAGAATGTTATGATTTTGCTGAATATGGATCTGTTAATTTCTGTAATTTACTTGGTGTTTTTTGTTGCGGATATCGTTCTCAAGATTTAATTTTTAAATAAAATATGCCATTAGGGTTCTGATTTAATAAAAGCTGATGGAAGAACTATAATTTTACACTGCTTAAGATGTCCTTTCATCCATAAAATATATTATTTATATGGACATTGTATTTAAAATAACTAATAAATTTTAAAAATTTTAATTTTTAGCCACGTTTGTTATGATTTTTGGGAGGGAATTGGCATTAGTGATAATTTTTAAGTAAATTTTTTTTATCTTAATTTACATGTCCATGATGCTTTCCTCAAAAGTGCTCTAAATTACTTGTATACGAGGTTGATTGCTTAATCTTTCTGTAATCTATGCACTTGCTGAAGAAGGGTTTGTGTTTTCATAGAATTTTTGCTCTCTCTCCTTAAATAGACATTTTGTTGTCATGCATGTGGATGTGGGCTTCTCATAGGGGTAGACACTAGACATTGTATGTGGGGTAGATTTATATTGTTAATCATTCGATTAAACTTGGGCTTTTGCAGACTAGCTATTGAAATGGCATCAACAACTGGAGCCATAGTATAGTTGAGAGAAAGAGTTAAAAGTTGTTCCCTCTGCTGACAACTTGGTGATAATGGAAAACACCAAAGTTGAGATTCCCTCCCGAGAAGATTGTCACTTTGTCATCTTGATATGCTCATTTTATTTTACTTTTAGTTGGGCCATGTCTTTTGCTCCACTGACTACATGAAGTTTTCTATTAGTTCTTTTCTTTAATTAGATGAAATGGTTACAGTTGTGCCTCTTTTCAAGGTCTTAGGGAATTAGATATCATATTTGTGTATTGCTTTCATAATTCATATTCAGCTATTCCCTCCCGCACTCCTAATGGCAGAGAAGCAACTTATTCTTGCAATTAACAGAATTATCAAGACTTGTTGATATTGATAAACTGGACCACCTTGAATTTGTACAAAAGTTAAATAGCAGAGAGTGTCTCCCAAGGCATTTAGATAGTGATCAAGGCCTGACACCTTTTCCATGTGCACTTAAGGCTTAAGCATGAAATGTATGTAGAATTACCATGTAATATTCATGGTGCATTTCATTGTTGGAATGGAGTGGTTATCTGGACTATGTTATTGCTTTCATATTAGTCTCTATCTCGTCTTTAGTTTAGATTTATGGTCTATATATAGTGATGTATCCGTATCACATTTAAAGTAGAACCTCAGTGTACTCGGGCATGCTTAGCATCTTGATGTTATAGATGAATATGTGCTTTAATCTTTAGCTTTAGATTCTACATGTCTTTCACGACATTTATTTCATTTCAATGCAATGGTTTTTGCAGTAATGTTGGAAATAAGGGATCGAAACAAAATGTGGAGGTTATGATCGCCAAAGAAGATTTTGCTTCTGTTTATGGTGAAAATGGAAGCAACCTTGCTCGGTTAAAAGAGGTATACTCAATATAACCCATTCCCTATTCAAGTGGACCTGCGTATTTATTATTTAATGCTTCACCTATTTTCTCCTGGAAAATCTGTAATATAACATCAGGGGTGACAGGTGGATGCATTCACTTGATTGTCTCCCACACTACTTTTTTCTGTGAAAATTGACCCTTCTTTATGTAAACAGTTGGTTCTTAACTGACCTGATAGCCCTCAGTAAATCCATATAAGCTTAAAAAATATCTCTTATTTGACAAAGCTACTAAGTCGCGGAAAAGACTGGTTCTAAGTTTAGGCGATAATTTGAATAAAATCTAACTTAGAAGGGAAAGATTGAGACTAAGCTCTGTTCTATTCCTGCTAATGTATTCTTTGTTTCTGTTACTGGCCTTTTAGATTTCCCTATAAATTCTGTTTCTATAATTGAGTTTGTATATTAATGTTGTGTAAAGACTGAAAACTGTAATTCATAATTTGATTTTCTTTTTTGTTAGATATCAGGTGCAACCATCATACTGAAAGAGCCCTTCCCAATGCCTATGAAACTCTATAAAGAAATTATTGAAGTTGTGGATGGATTAGAGAATACAGGAAGAGAACTATATATTAGTAAAAGAGTAGTAGATAGTTTTAAGAATGATTAGAAAATTTTTTTAGTCTAGAATAAGCGAAGGTGCAACTTTAAATAGTACTCCCTTCGTTCCAGGTCTTGTTTTCCCCTTTATTATTTTTTGTGATGAGGATATAATAAAGTGAGAAGAAGAAGTTGAGACAGATGCAGTATATTTATTGTGTAAATAGGAAAAATTAAATGCAGAAACATCTAGACAGGACCGTGACTCTTCCTTTCTCTCACAAAATAAAACAGCGCCATTGCAATAGGATTTGACTTACCAGTGTAGTGTAAGTAAAATTTTGCTCATCTTTAATTAGATTTCTTGGTTCTTGAATGAATATTTTATCAGGGACCAAAGTACGTTGGCAGTAATTCTTTTGGGGTTTTTGTTTATTATCTGTACAATGACATCACGTTTGACGAGGACTGAGAGTGACAGAGGTCAGAAACTAACCCTCGCTGGCGGCAGGGTGGGGGATATGCGATAACCAGTGCATTGAGCTTCAAATGGCGAAGCATTGTCGGGTCTGGAACAATGGTAATAGATGTATTCTAAGGGGGAACAACGATCCTTGCCATATCAAAATTTCAACGAAGCACTGTCGGGTCCGAATACACACTGATAGTTGGTCTTTGTACTCACAACTGGTAGGAGATTAGGAAGTTAAGTAATTAGTCTATTAGGTTGTTACATAACATATTCAGTTATGGTAGTTATCAGCTTGGTTAGCAAGTTCATTACTTGATGTATAAATATACACATTGTAAACACACCAATTAAGAAATGAAAGCACAATATTTCTAATATTTAAGACCTTATCACTTAATCATTATTTTTTGGTAAAACATTTTCTTTTTCAGGTTCTTTTCTTATTGAACACGTGTTTCCTAAACTCAATTAAAATTACATCAATGATTAAGTTTATGCCTTTTATTGTTGTTCAGCTCATGAAAAAACTATGAAGTGTTTGGAGTATATATGCATGATCAAATTTATTATTTGATAGTAGAATTTTTTTGATCTGGTTGTTGGAACAACTTAGAGTGAGTTTAAATCTAGCATGAACATTTTTCTTTTTGGAAAATTTAGCACGTTTTGCAAACTGAAGATTGACACGGTTTTAAATAGAAGACAAGATCCATGTGGGCACAATGTTATAACTGGAATATTTGTATAGTAATTAGATTTATTATTGAAAAATATAGATGGTCATTTTCACATTGATAGATTTTATTCTTTCCTGTAAGTGGACTGTAGATTATATATAAATATTAGATAGTTAGGAATCATATATTGTATGGATTTATGGGTGTCTTGCTGGAATAATTAATTGCAAATATGTAGTTTTGACATCAAAGTATATCTATCCTTAAAGATATCAGGTGATATCATTATTTCTGTCCAAAATTTGTTGTCCGTGCTATATTGATCATTAATGGTTATTGACGTCAACGATCTTTTGGTTTATACATTAATATCACTTTTGGATTCTCTCTTTATCTCACTTTTTATTACATGAATCTCTACATTCTTGTGTTACAGGTTTAGTCGAGTCACTCCATCTCTAGTTTTATCACAGCTTTGAAGGTGCTGTCAAGATTTTGGTTTAAAAGATGAGAGTTCCTGGTAGAGAAGAGAAAGACAATATTTGTTATTCAAAACTTTTGTCCAACTTTTTAATTTATTTAAACATAGTTAAATTATTAAATGAGATCATCTTCCTTCATCATTGTTTCCTTTTGTTTTTAAATAATTTTCATCATTTTAATTCATTGGAGAAGTCTTTTTAATGTTGATAGGTCTTATTCTTGGGTGAGATTCAAAGCCCTTCCCAATGCCTATGAAACTCTGTAAAGAAATGAATGAAGTTGTGGGTGTAGCAGAGGGGTGTGCTTTATTACATTTAACATAATTATAAATTTGGGAAAAGATTCAATATGTTATAGAGGCATTTATCTTGATTAATTGTAAGTTTATAATGTGACTTGGGAGTCCTACAACTCAATGGTTTTCACTAGGTAAAATAATAAATTGACAGTTTACAACTTGATGTCTTTTAGTTTATAATGTGACTTTTGTCAAGCTTGGCAAAAAAGGGAGCATCCTAAAAGATATGAAAAAAAATAACATAGCTTGGAAAGCTGGGACTGATGAGCAATGGGAACACGGAAAGGATATGTGCACTGCAACTGAATTGATGATTACTTTGCATTTACACAACCACAAAACAAAAGATTATTGAAGTAAAAGAGATGACGAAAGCTCCTTGGAATCTGCAGCATCTCTACTTGAAAGAGGGCCTGCAAATTCTAAGCTGGATTTCCTTGCTCAATAATATGCTCAGAATTCTCATGTGATCTAAAATTAAGAAGAGCCCGTTGGTAGGCTCTGGAGCACCTTCCCCATCTAACGGAGCTTCATCTGGTGGACAGTTTTGTTGATGAAGACCTTACATTCAAAATTCCGGGTTTTGAGAAGTTGAAGAGTTTAGTCATTGAAAGCTTTACCAAACTTCATAAAATTGTGATACTAGCTAGAGCAATGTCTCAACTTAAACGTGAGTTGATTTGCAGATGCCATTAGCTGAAGGATATTTCCACTAGGGTTGCAGTATCTGACCAAGATTAAAGAACTGACTTTGTAAGATATGACGGAGGAGTTCATGGGTCGGCTTAAAATGATGGTGAAGATCTGAGGGAGATCAACACATTTCCTGTCATTCACTCACTCACTTCTGATAACCAAATTTGTTCACTAGAAGCAGCTTCACCTGCTATTGCAACTTCCAAGAATAACTCCTTTTTCGTATTAAGGGGAGCAACTGTTTTAGTAAAAAAACTGATGTTCCAATATTTAAGAACATTTATAATCAAGATTTTATTAATCTTTCTAATATGAAAAACATTAACCGGTTTAATACAAACTGCTTGATTTATCCACCGAAATTATTCACATTTTTCTTAGACATTTTTTGTCCATTAAAAGGGAGTTAAATATTTTTACGTCAAAAAATATTGTATCTCCACCATTACCAACAACTTTATTCATATAACTTAATTTGACTATTTTTTTAAAACATGTATCTAAAAACTGAACATATTTTTATCGATAGGTAAAGTAATAAATGTAAACTACAAAAAACCCGTGCACGGTAAAAATCTAGTTCATACAAATTTTGTAAAGCCTACCAAATAGATTTATATTATTATGAAAACCCATAATATGTGTTATAATATATTGAAATAATATATTATATTATATGGATATAATATTTAGATTATAATCCAGTGGGTTTTAGGTCCACAGGATTTAGATGCTAGGGTTAGTTACTCTTATATATATTGTATCGTTCCCTTGTATTCCATAATCATTAGATTGTAAACACTTTTACGGCAGATATTAGTATACTCTCCTGGCTTGGTCGCCCCCAGACGTAGTCACTCCGTGACGATCGATTACAACACATTATCAGCACGAGTCTTTAAGAACAATAAGGATTTACGAGAGGATTGCTCCAGCAGTTTTGGAATCGAATTCAAAACTCATACTCTGATATTTTTTGGAATTTATTAACCGATAAACTGTGAGTTTTTATTTATTACTTTTTCTGAAAAATAGAAATCCATGAAATAATTCGTATGCATCTGTATGCATCTGTTTGAATGAATATGCTATTATGTTTCTGGTCATGCGACTGATCTTTTATGCAATTTAATATGTTATGTTGAGCATGATAAATTATTTGTTATTTTCAATACTGTTCGTAGTTGTATGCATATGTATAAATGTTCATAACTGTTTTGGATATGTGGTTTTGATAATCCTTCTTCATAACAAAACCCAGATATTCAATACCGTAATTCTTTCTGAAACCCAGAAAAATAAAAAACAAAATCTAATTCGATCTTCATCGAATTCCCAATTTCCAGAAATGGTTTTCTAAACCCAAATCAAATTTGCGTGGTTTCAAAACCTGAAACCCAGAGTTTCATTTCTAAATCAAAATTGAAATCGAAACCTACCCGTCGACACCCCTAACCCGCTGCGATACCGCGACGGCAGAACGGCGCCTCGCCACCGCGTTGAGCCCATGAAGCGGCTCCGCGTACACCGGCAACGCCTCCACGGCGACGGCCGCGTGAACTGAATGCCACCCCTGACACGAGGGGGCGTGACGGCGATGGTGCGGGGCACGACGGCACCTGAATCGCGACGACGACGCGAAGCCTCCTCAACGGACGGCTGGTGCGGCGGCGCCTGTGCGCCCGCCACTGCTCACAGCGGCGCTCGCACCTCTGGTGCACGACCGCGACGACGTCGGCCATCCGACCGCGACGGTGTCTCCGGCACTAGTCCGTTATGACGCCGGATTCCGCGACAACGCGACGTGCCCGACGGCGCCGGTATACTCCTTACACCGGCGATGCCGACGGAGGGGGGCTCCCTTTTTGAGCGAACGGCGCGCCGGCAAGCCCTTGTCCGGCTGTAGAAACGCCACCGAAACGAACGGCGCTTTTTTCGCCATTTTCTTGTTCCGCAAACAGAACGACCAAGTCGTATTTGTGTTCTTTCTCTGAAAACCCTTTTCCTAATTGGGCTTATGTTTTTTGTGAGTTGGGCCTTCCTTAATAATTCTTTTACATGGGCCCCTGTTCTTGGACCCCCCTTATTAAAAAAAAAAAAAATATTGCCTTGGGCTTATATTTTTCGGGCCTCCTTTTAGGTAGGCCTGTTTTCATAATTTTCTGAATGGGCCGAGCCCTTCTATTAATAAAAAATAAAAAATTTATTTGGGCCATTTTTTATTTGATTGGGCAATTTATTTAGTTGATCCTAATTATTTTGGATCCTAACAATTATTTTTGGGTCCGATGCTCCATTAATAAAATTCATAATGGTATTATGAAGCCCAAATCATCAAATTTTTTTTAGGCCTTATCCAATAATTCTTTTTGGGCCCGAAATCCATTAATAAAAGTCATTAAAACCCAAAAATTTATATACCCCCTATAATTAATTTTATCTTAGTAATTTTTTATTGATTGAGCCTTAATTATTAAATGCTACAAACAAATAATTTTTAATAAATTTCCTTTTATTAAATTTTTGTAGCAAAAACATGTCAAACATCACTAAATGTGAATTCAATGAATTGACACTTGATTGCCATAACTATTTGACATAGACTCTCGACGTTGAAATTCACTTTGCCTCTAAGGACCTTACTAACACATTTAGACAACCATCTAAATCCACTCATGCCCAAAGGGCACAAGCTCTAATCTTCTTAAGACATCATCTTCACAAAGATCTTAAGAACGAATACCTCAATGAAAAAGATCCATCGACGTTGTGGAAATCCCTCCAGGATCGATTCCAACAACAACACGATGTGATCCTCCCCGAAGCCAGACATGAATGGATAATATTTCGTTTCCAAGACTTTAAGTCTGTAACGGAGTACAACTCCGCCCTACATCGCATAGTTTCTCAGCTCAAGCTGTGTAATGAACCGATAACTGATGATCAGTTAATCGAAAAAAAAAAACTCTTTCCACTTTCCACGCTAGTAATCTTGTACTCCAGCAGCAGTACAGGGCCAAAGAGTATCAATCACACTCCGACCTATTTCTGCACTTCTAGTTGCAGAAAAGCACAACCAATTATTGATGAAAAATCACAATACTAGACCGGTTGGCTCACAAGTTGTGCCTGAGGCACATGCTACTCGGAGGAACTCTAGAGGCCGTAAACGTGGAAAAGGAAATGAGGCGAGTGGGGGCCACGGATCGACCCGAGGTTGAGAACGTGGTAGGGGAAGAGGTCGAGGTCGCAACAATGCACAACATAGTGCAAATGATAATAATGCACCTCAAGATAAACTATCGAGCTCAAGTGCACAGAATATGCAACTCTGTCACAAGTGTGGATGAAACGTATGCTAAAACATCTAGTGGAGCTATATCAACGTATGCTAAAAGACAAAAATGGGAAGGCTCATCATGATGAAACACACCACACCGACCTGTTCGAAGCAGGCTTTGTCATAGACAAGGATGACCTCTTGGGTGAACATATGACTATTATCTACAAAAATAATTTAATACGTTTTCGATAAAGTAGGACCTAAGTGATCCCTTGTGCGGCTGATCAATCAGTGTCTGTAATCTTGGCTCTCCTTAGCATTTCTCATATCTAAACGTATCTAAACATACACTTGTGTGCTTATGGAGATTAATGTTTTGTGCTTAGTAGATAGTGCTACTACACATACTATCTTAAAAGATAGACAATTTTTCCAAACATTAACTGAAAAGAAATGAAGTGTCACTACTATTTCCGATGACGACATACAAATCGTTGGTTCTGGTAGAACCTCGATCATTCTACCTATGAGTACCGAATTAATAATCGAAAATGCTTTATTGTTTCCACAATCAAAGCGTACCCTCCTCAGTTTCAAAGACATTCGACATAATGGCTACCACATTGAAATAAATACTGAGGATAATAGTGAATATCTGTTGATGACTCACTATTTAAATTGTCGTAAACAGATAATCAAAAAACTTCCATCTTTCTCGTCTGACATGTATTACACATACATCTGACCCTCAAATCTCCATATAGCCCTTAATCTAAAATTTAATGATCCAAATTCTTTCAAACTATGGCATGAGCAGTTAGGACATCCAGGACAAACCATGATGCGTCGGATTCTATGTAATTCATCTGGCCATAACATAACACACAACAGAATCCCTTCTGTTAATGAATACATATGTGATGCTTGCACAATAGGTAAACTTATAATTCGTCCTTCTAGTAATAAAGTAAGAACTGAATCTCCTAAATTCCTTGAGCGGATTCAAGGAGATATTTGAGGACCGATACACCTAGCATCTGGACCATTTCAGTACTTTATGGTCCTAATAGATGCATCCACTCGGTGGACTTATGTCACCATGCTATCCACTCGCAATACTGCTTTTACAAAGCTTATTGCACATATTATTCTGTTGAGATCTCAATTCCCAGATCATCCTATTAAATCCATTCGTATGGATAATGCCGGTGAATTCACCTCTAAGGCATTCGATGATTTTTTGCATGGCACTGGGAATCAAAGTGGAGCATTCGGTCCCTCATGTTCATATTCAAAATGGTCTAGCTGAATCATTAATTAAACGTCTTAAATTAATCGCTAGTGTAATACCCGAGTTTCTAACTACTCATTGGCTAATATACGTCATGTGTTGTATGTATTTTATTTACTTATATGCTTATTGCTTAAATATATTTCATGCTTTGTATGCGTTTAAATTATTTATTTGATAATTTATAATTGCTTGAATATATTTTAGGCATTATGTGTATTTCAATAATTATCATGTTATTTACTATTTGAATACATTTTATATTACTCATATATTAAATGTTAAATTATTTATTGAATTGATATATGTCTTTATTTTTTTATTAATGAAAATGTCCTTGTTTATTTTATTTGAGACTCTAGTGGGACATAAACGTGTTGTGCAAATTATTTTGGTATTAGTGGCAGGGTTGCAAATGAATCGAATCGAAGCGAATAATACTATATTCGATTTGGTATTCGTGAAACTATTCGAATATTCATATTCGTATTCGAAATACATTCGAATAATAAATAAAATTCGTATTCGATTCGATATTGATATTCGAATTATTCGATTCGATTCGAATATTTGATTCGATTTTTTCAAAATCTATTATATAACATATTATTTGATTCGATTCGAAAATATTCAATCCGATTCGTAATTATTCGCTTCGATTCATTTTGAATTTTTGTAAAAAAATCTATAAAGTAATATTTTAAATAATATAGAGCAAAATTCAATAAAATTACCTAATAAATTCCAAATAATAATATTCAAACTCCAACCCACCATTTCAAACTCCCAATACAAGCCACTAATTTAAAAGTTTACATAGTATAAACAATAGTTATCAAAATAACAATTCAAGAAAGTGATCAAATTAGTGTTTCAATCTTCCTTGCTATCAAATCAATTTTTCAAACTTCCATGGCTTGGAAATCAATCGGTTTGCAACATGACTTCAAGGGGCTCTTCTTGTTCCTAAACAAAAATATATATAAATTAAAAATAAATTTATTTATGCATACATTCATTCAACACAAAGTAACAACAAAGGCACAAACATCATATCTCCAAATTTAATTAATGGTGAGAACAGTCACTAGCTCAACAGTAAAACCGTGACCTGCACTTTCTACCCAGCGAGTGAACAGTCAACTTTAAACCATCGTATCCGAATTTAATTTTGTAATTTTTTGTCCAGGATGCCTAATTTTTAGTCACAAAATCGTAAACCGTTTGCAAAAGATGTTGTGCCCACACTTGCAAAAAATAACTTTGAAACCCTAATAAAATATAATTAGATTCAATTATACCTTCAGTTGACAGCGTGGCGTGGCCGTGGACGGCAGGGGGTGCATCGCGTGTGGTAGCGCGGAGGCGAGGCTGCGATTGTGTCTGGTGTAGCGCACAGGCGTGGCCGGCGCCGGTGTGGGAGGAGACGGCGGTTGAGGTGGAGGAGACAGCGATTCCTGGCCACTGAAAATCCGTGGTAATGACTGAGGAATAGAACAAGACTACAAGGGACGACAGAGGGTGCGTCGTGTGTGGAAGCGCGGAGGCGAGGCTGCGACTGTGTCTGATGTGGCGCACAGGCGTGGCCGGCGCCGACGTGGGAGGAAGCGGCGGTTGAGGTGGAGGAGACAACGATGCCGCTGAAAATCCGTGATAATGACTCAGGAATAGAACAAGACTACAAGAGTATGAAAATTAGGGTTTCAGAATGTTTGGGCCATAACTTAAATGTTTGTTGGGCCCTCTATAACTTAAATGTTTGTTGGGTCAAAATTTGGGCTTTAAACTTAAAATAATATGAATGTTTTGGAACATATATTTTATGATATTTATTATATTTTATATATATATTAATAATATACTACCTCCGTCCACGAAATTTATGCTCATATTTTTGCACGTGGTTTAATGCAATATGTCGGAAGGTATTATGGGATATTGTGAGGTCCATTTTGAGTAAAGAAAGTATTTATGGAAAGTACATATGATATACTTTTCATAAATATTCTCTTTATTCAAAATGGGCCTCACAATATTCTGTAATACCCTCTGACATATTGCATTAAACCACGTGCAAAAATGTGAGCATAAATTTCATGGACGGAGGTAGTATATAATAAATATTTAATCGAATAGCAGCGAATATCAAATCGAATATCATGATTTTTTATTTGTATTTGATTATTAATCGAATCGAATCGAATATTTTTATTCGAATTCGAATCACAAAATTACGAATACGAATACGAATATCAAAATTCGAATATGAATACCGTACTATATGTAAGCCGGGTAATGGCCCGTACTCTGTGCAAGCCGGGTAATGGCCCGTACTATGTGTCAAGATGGGTAATGGCCCGCACTATTTGCAAGCCGGGTAATGGCCCGTACTATATGCAAGCCGGATAATGGCCCGTACTACTTGTCAAGATGGGTAATTGCCCGTACTACTTGTCAAGATGGGTAATGGCCCGTACTACTTGTCAAGATGGGTAATGACCCGCACTATATGCAAGCCGGGTAATGGCCCGTACTATGTGCAAGCCGGGTAATGGCCCGTACTATATGCAAGCCGGGTAATGGCCCGCACTATATGCAAGCCGGGTAATGGCCCGTACTACTTGTCAAGATGAGTAATTGCCCGTTCTACTTGTCAAGATGGGTAATGACCCGTACTACTTGTCAAGATGGGTAATGACCCGTACTACTTGTCAAGATGGGTAATGGCCCGCTCTATATGCAAGCCGGGTAATGGCCTGTACTATATGCAAGCCGGGTAATGGCCCGTACTATGTGCAAGCCGGGTAATGGCCCGTACTATTTGTCAAGTCGGATAATGATCTGTACTATGAGAACATGAGTTGTATTTTTATATCATATGTTCAAGGCATGTCTGTCTAATAGTGTGCCAGGGGCCCTTAATAAGTATTTCAGAAATAAATTGATATTTTCAAATGAGAGTGCATTGTGCATGGGAAGGATTTTGAGTGAAACTTCACATCATGCATAATTTCTGCTTACTGAGATTTATAAATCTCACTTAGTTTATGCATTGTAGGTAAATGATATGTGACGTGTTGTTTCGAGTTCGAGTGGCTGTGGCGCTCTTGCAGGCCTTTTTTAAAGTTGCGGTGTGCATAGATGACGACCTGCGGGCAGGACCGTGGCTTATTTTGCTTCCGTTGTTCGCTTTATATGTATAATTCATATTTGGGAGCGAAGTTTTTTTTTTTGTCTTGTTTTTATATACATGTACCAATACGCTCTTGTTGTTTTGGGGTTACTATTATGCAAACTGGTTATAGCTTCCGCTCGCTAAATTCAACATTTCATTTTGTCATATTTATTCTGTAACGCCTCAACCCTAAGACAACCTTTTCTTTTTCAAAACTAAATTTACGGGGCGTTACAGCTAGACCGCTACTACAAAAAATGAACTTATCTGTTTCATGTTGGGGGCATGCAATTCTACATGCATCATCACTAATCCAATTCCGACCAACTGCATATCATGAATATTCCCCTATTCAACTCGTGCGTGGAAATGAACCTAACATTTCCCATCTGCGTACATTCGGTTGTGCAGTGTATGTTCCAATACCACCATCTAAGCGAACATCTATGGGCCCACAAAGGAAACTCGGTATTTACATCGGTTTTGTATCTCCCACAATACTTAAATACCTCGAGCCTTTAACTGGGGATCAGTTTACAGCCCGTTTCGCTGACTGCACATTCGATGAAGATCTATTTCCGGCATTAGGGGAAGAGAAAAATACCACAATTAATAAATGCCGTGAAATTACTTGGAACACAAAAGATCTTCAGTTCTTAGACTCACGCACAAATCAACTGAACTTGAAGTTCAAAAGATAATAAATTTGCATTGCTTAGCAAATAATCTGCCAGATGCATTCACTGATCATAAAGGCGTGACTAAGTCGCATATACCTGCGGTAAATGCGCCTCAAAGGGTACAACTTCCTTTGAAGACAAATGTTAATCCCCCCATGCGCCAGAAGCGTAAAGGAAACATTAACATAAGCGAACCAAGTTCGCGTAAGTGTAAAGCTAGCAAACACACTATGTCACCCCTAAAATCTCCTGAAGAGATTCGTCCTGTAGAGGAAAATCAGAGTCAAAATGCACGTGCAAAAGCAATTAATGACTCTGAAAATGCGGAACACCCAGATCAATACATACCTTTGGGAAATGAGAAAGATCGGGTTTACATGAATCTTAAAATAAATAAACACAGGAGACAAACATATCACTGTTGTCGACAACATATTCGTACCCATAGTTGCTCTTTCTAAAATCTGGTACCAGTATCTAAATTCAGTGCTCGAAGCACTTTGATTAGATGCAATAAAAAGAAGCAAATATGGAAGAGCTAGACTCGCAAAATAAACAGTTTTGTTCTATCGTACATACCCACTAAATATTTTATCCTTGAAGGATATAAATGGGTATTAATACGAAACAAAATGAAGTTGAGAGATACAAAGCGAGATTAACAGCTTAAGGGTTTTTCGCAGTGACCCATTATTGAGTTTGATGTGATCAAACAAATTCTTCTGTTGTTAATATTATAAAGTTCCGACATATATCCCTAGCAGTTAAATGCAGTTAATGGACACAGTTACTGCATACTTATACGGATCATTAGATTCTGACACCTATATGAAAATCCCTGATGGATTAAATATTCCCCAAATAAGGAATAACGAACATCGTAGTATGTTCAACATTAAATTGCAACGCTCGTTATATGGCTTAAAACAGTCAGGTCGTATGTGGTATAATCGACTAAGCGAATTCCTCCTGAAGAAGGAATACGTAAATAACGAAGCTTTTCATTGTGTCTTTACTAAGAAATCCCTTAATGATTTTTGCATCATCTCGGTGTATGTTGATGATCTAAACATTATCGGAACAAGGAAAGAGATTGAAGAAGCAAATTCAATCTTGAAAACTGAATTTGGAATGAAAACTTTGGGTAAAACCAAGTTCTGTCTCGGCTTACAGATCGAGCATTTTCCTGAAGAAATATTGATACACCAATCAGCTTACCTAAAGAAAGTGTTGGAGATATTCCATATGGATAAATCTCATCCTTTAAGCACTCCAATGGCTGTCCGTTCCCTTGATTTGGAAAAGGACCCATTTAGACCTAAAGAAGATACCGAAGAGCTATTGGGACCTGAGGTTCCCTATCTAAGTGCAATTGGTGCACTGCTCTATCTTGCAAACTGCACTAGGCCTGATATTGCCTTTGCAGTGAATCTACTTGCAAGGTTCAGTGCCTCCCCTACGAGGAGACATTGGAATGGTGTGAAACATATCTTACGATATCTTCAAGGTTCACAAGATCTTGGTCTTTTCTATCAACGAAACCAAGACAACACACTTATAGGTTATGCTGATGCTGGTTATCTATCTGATCCTCATAATGCGAAATCGCAAACGGGTTATGTTTTCCTCTGTGGTGGTACAGCCATTTCATGGAGATCTGTCAAACAAACTTTGGTGACCACGTCGTCAAACCACTCAGAGATCATAGCTCTATTCAAAACTGCACGAGAATGTGTTTGGTTAAAGTCCCTTGTAAAACACATTCACGATTCGTGTGGTATCCCTTATGTTGACTTAAGCCCATCAATTATCTACGAAGATAATGCTGCATGTATTGCACAAATGAGCAATGACTATGTCAAAGGGAACTTGACGAAACATATTTCCCCAAAATTCTTTTATCCTCACGAACTCCAAAAGAGTGGTGAGATCACGATAAAACAAGTACGCTCAAGTGACAATCTAGCTGGTTTGTTCACTAAATCCCTTGCCACTTCGACTTTTGAAAAGTACGCACATGGAATCGGGATGCGTCGACTTGGAAGGTTGTTATCTTCAGGGGGAGTATCAAATACTAAACAATCATAATAATTGGATCCTCAAGATTGTTTATAATACTCTACTGGGTGACTCTTGTATTCTTCCTTGTCATATTATGTCCAAGGGGGAGTGTTATAATATATTGAAATAATATATTATATTATATGGACATAATATTTAGATTATAGTCCAGTGGGCTTTAAGCCCACAAGACTTAGATGCTAGAATTAGGTACTCTTATATATATTGTATTGTTCCCCTGTATTCCATAATCATTAGATTGTAAACACTTTTACGGCATATATTAGTATACTCTCCTGGCTTGGTCGCCCCCAGACGTAGTCACTCCGTAACGAACTGGGTTATCAATACTGTGTTATTTACTTTACGCATTACGTTTTTCTCTCGATTACAAATATGATATTGTATTGTCTACTAACATTTAAAATCGTACAACTAATATATAAATAGTCAATCACATAGATACACGGTTGTAAAGAAAAAGTCAAGTGCTATAAAAATAAAAAAGATCCACGGTTGCAATGACAGCTCACAACTTTTCTAGAGGACTTTTAAATATATGTATCACAAAATCAACCAATCTCAATAAGCATGTTGACAAAGTTGTATCTTTCAAATAAAAAGGGTAAGAATTACTTACTTATTTTATCAATGTATTCTCTCCATGTTTTCCAGTATGCATGAGGACACAATTATATTCCATATAATCCACAAACGTGCATGCATCTTAAAAATTAATATTAGACGGATCTTATTTGATATAGTATTATAAAATATATTTATTTAGGGTAAGTATCGTGTGCATATACATGAAATTTAAGTGCATTTTTAAAAAGATATAAAATACTTCTTAATAATAACATGTGTGACTTTTCAATAATAAATAATATTATTTTTTTAAAATTACATTTAAGTTGCACGATGCACCAATATAACAAGACTAAAACATATATTAAATGTAATACCAACCAAATCATATTTTAAAGAAAATCTCATTCAACTATATTAAAACCTCTATTAAATTACCGATCTTAGAAATATTTTTTTTAATATAAATGTAAACCACCTAAATCTTCCTCGAAATTGTCCAAGTTATTACCCCAAAAAAAAACTTGGTCTAAATAGTTATCAAATATAGGAAAAATTATTTAACTAATTAATCGATCAACAAATGCAAAATCGTTTTCACTTATCATATTTTATAATATTTGTAATGATTGTTTGTTCTGTAATTTTATTTTAATTGTCAGAGAAACAAAATTTTTGTAATTTAGGTGCATGTTAATTCGATAATTTATTCAATCTAGGAAGTTTTTTTTTTTTTTAAAGAATTCTAGAAGGGGCTATTAATAATATACCCTGTATATAAAAGCTCTGTTTTAAAAGCAGAACCGAAAATTAAAGTGGACGCCCTTAATATTTTCGATCGAACCAGTCGAATCGGATCTAACCGTTAGTAAAGTGATTGAACCGGTATAACATCATAATTAAATAATAAATATTATATATAAAAATTAAAAACATCATAAATAATCTTTTTTCTAAAAATAATAAAAATGTACAAATTACATAAAAATTAAATAATTATATATATAACATTATTATTTAAAGTTCAAATTTGACAGTCTAAGTTAAATGTCAAAATAATTAATATAATTACACCATATCATAAAAATGTCAAATGTAAAATTAAGTTCACGATTAATGACATAAAAAATGTTTAATTTAGAAGAATATCCAAATTAACACCACTAAAGTTTGATCTCATAATTTCAAGTTTGAACTTCGTAGATGACTTAGTAGAAAATATAAAAATCATATATTAAGAGTTTGAGGAAGAATAAGGACAGAGAATGTGATTGAGATGATATAGAATAGAAAACTAAATCTGATAAATTGGATTTTAAAAAAAGTTATAAAATGCAAAAAAAAAAAAAAAAAAAAAACACTCAAAGATTTTTATTTAACAAATAAAATAAAAGCGTCGAGTTTCTCGGTCCTACCAATTTTTGTCACTTTTATCCACTTTTTGGGCGCTTAAAAAAAGAGCGGTCAAATACTTTCGGACTATTCAGCATGTTGTCCGAATAGCAGTTGAATCGATTGGACCGATCAGTATGACCCGCCTTTTAAAACATAGCTTAAAAGATTAATTTTTCTAGTGGGTTTGCCTTGATTACGGACGACGACGACGTTTACTAAGTATTCAGCATGGAATTGACATTGATTAATTGATATTATTTGACATTTAATATTTAATTAAATGGTGACAACATCGTCCACCTTATATCATTATACCTATAAAAATTACCTTAAGGGGCCGGATGGTTTTTCTGGCGCCTTCTTTCAATCTTGCTGGGGGTGGTCGCGTACGATTTCACCTGTGCGGCGAACTATTTTTTCAGGCATACTTTCTTGTCGTTTGCGTTTAATTTGAATTTTTTAACTTTGACTCCGAAGATTGCGGGTGCTGAAAATGTTACGAATTTCAGGCCTATTGTGATGGGTAATTTTGTTTTCCAAGTCTTCACGAAAATCTTGTCCACTCTGCTTGGTGGGTTTATAAAGGATTAGTTGTGCAACTTTCAGTATGGGTTTGTCCCTGGTCGAAGTATTCATACTTGTATTGCACTTGCTTCCTAGGCCATTAATAGGCTTAGTCCCAAAGGTGTTAATAATGTTTTTGTCAAGATTGACATTACGAAGGCCTTTGATACAGTGGATTGGGATTTTTTTTACAGGCGGTTTTGCTTAGGATGGGTTTCTCTGAGAAGTTTTTGGCTTTGGTTAATTCGATACTTTGGTCTGCACGTATCTCGATCCTTGTTAATGGGCAGCCGATTGGTTTTTTTGGGTGCACAAGGGGTGTCCGTCAGGGTGATCCTCCCCCTATTCTTTTCTGCTTGGCGGAGGAGGCTTTAGGAAGATTGTTGGAATTGGCTGATGGGAGGAAGAGGTTCATGTCTGTTTGTAGACTGCCTCGTTATCTTTTCTATGCAGACGACATAATGATTCTCATGAAGGCAACACGTAAGGATGTAGATTCATTGAAGATGATCTTAGAGATTTATGGTTCCATGTCCGGGTAGCATTTTAATTCGGCTAAGTCTTGGGCTTTCTTTGGAAAATCGGTTGACTTGTCAATCAAGCATCATTTGTCAATTACTTTGGGTATTTTGGAGGGCTCGCTACCGGTCAAATATTTAGGGGTGCCTTTATTTGTGGGAATGCCAAAGGTTGTACATCTACAACCCATTGTGGATAAAATCTTATGCGAATTCCCGAGATGGAAAGGGAAGTCGTTTTCCTTGGCAGGGCATCTCTGTCTCTTAAATTCAGTAATCTCTTCCTCTCTGGTACACTCTATGATGGTTTATAAGTGGTCTGTTGATAGGCGAACTACCCAAGGCTAATCACGAGATTAATTAACCAAGTCCAAGAAGGTCGCCGATATGCTTAGGAAGCTATGTCCTCCACCTTGACCAAAGTAGACATAAAGAAGCTCGCCGAGAAGAAGAAGAAGAAGGTCGCCCAGGTTCCTAACGATCTATGCCTAAGGATTAGCTATGCTCGGGAGAGAGAAGCTTGCAGGTGAGCTTCCCCTTTCGAAGGGAAGCTCGCCCACATCCATGGAGACCCAACAAGAATCCACCTCTACATTGCTCTCAAAACAACAAGGCCTTGAAGCTCGCCTAGAAGCTCACCTAGACAAAGGGCATATATAACATGTATATAAGGAGCAAGTAGATACGTAGTAGGAGAAGCATTGTAAAATGGAGCATTGTGATGAGCTAAGACAAGTGTCAAGGACACTTGTCAACACCTAAAGCCAAGTAGGCTCAAAAGGTTCCACCTCAGACATGCAAACCTATAAATATGTCTCCATTGTATCTTTCTCTCTCTAAGTTTCATAATACACACATACTTTCTCTCACTAAAGCTCTCCACTTTCTCTCTCTACATTCAATCCTCAAGAACAAGATTATTAAATCTTTGTTATTGTTTGGTAGATTTAAGTATATAAACAACCATTAATCATCCATTAACAAATTCTACCAATAATTTGGTGCTAGAAGAAGGGACGAACCTCCGATTCTGAAAAATCAAGAGCAAATGTGTGACAAAATTTGAAGATTTGCATGTGTTCTTGATAAAACTCAAGAACATTATGAAGATACACATACATTTCTAGTTTTCAGATAAATACCCAGATTTTCGGACTAAAAACACAACAAAACAGACCCTAAACGCATGTGTGTTGGCAAATAAACCAAAATTTGGACAATTTGCGTGCATGCAAGGCTAGAACAGATTCTGAACAACTTACCATAACTGGAAATCGACGACCTTGACGACCTTCTCCTAAAAAAAACTAGACAATGTCAAAGGAACAAACCTCCGCTACCACGAGAAGGTGGAAGGGACAAGATGGGGAGACCTCGCACCGAGCTCCCCAGAAAAACAATGCTCCGTGAGCTCCTCAGCGAGCTATCGTGGTGCCATATTAGCTGAACCCGGCCCTTAAGAACCTCGCCAACAACCCTGACGAGCTTCAGCGAACCATCGCTGCTCTGCAGAGGCTGCAACAAAGGCAACTGGGTGACCTCGCCCAGGGATCCCGGAGAGCTCCTGCCAACTAGGCCCGGGAGCTGGTAACCAGGCCAATCCAAATCTCTTAGACTAGAGAGCAGGTCAGCGACCTTCAGGCCGAACAGGAGGCGAGCTCCGCACAAGCTCGCTAACACTGGGAACGGACCGGCAAGGCCAAGGTGGTGGAAAGGCAAGTCTCGCGAGACGGGCGAGCTTCGGCTTACACCGGGGCATCCGCCACCCACCAATCTCAAAGAAGGAAGGTCCACCAGGGCAGATTGGGGCCTAGACATGAAAAAGACGAACAAGTGGCCGCCCCTGCTTCATCCCAGAGGGGAGAATCTGACCTACAGCCTCGTAGGTCCACCCATGATCAATTGAGGAGGCCGACGACCGACATACTAGGACCCATTGGAGGCCGTCAATTCCAGCCCATCACAGAAGGGCCACCCCAGAGCGAGGGACTGCGGGACATGCGTCCATGAGACGTACGACCTTTGAACAGCCTCCACAGGAGGTGGCTCATGATGACGAGTTGGCCACATTAAAGAAGGCCGTTGAGCTGCTACAAATGCAAGTAGCTGCAAAAGTTGGCGGACCTGATGCCACATCTCTCCCGGTATCACCATTGGCGCCTGCCATCTTGAAAGCATCGGTTCAAAAGAAAATCTAATCCCCGGTGATGTCTGCATATGAGGGCGAATCTGACCCTAAGGTCCACCTGGCCAAGTATGCAGACTACATGATTTCAGTAGGCGCCACCGATGCAACCAAATGTCGGAAATTCCCACTGACTCTCGGGGACCGAGCTCACCGCTGGTTCTCATCACTCGCCCCGGGGTCAATTCAATCTTTTGGCCAACTCACGTGGGATTTCTTGGCCCACTTTTCTGGATTTGGGTCCTATCTAACCCAAAAGCATCGGCTCGCCAACATTCACCAGGGCGAGAACGAGATCGACCAGCAGTATTTAGAAAGATTTGACAAGATCTTGCTGGAAGGTGAGCCGGTAAGTGAAGACACTAAGATAGTCGCGGTGATGGCCGGACTCAAGAAAGACACCGAACTTTGGAAGGAAATGCACCTTGCATGCCCGAACACCTACACCGAGTTTAGACACAAAGCTGGGGTGTACGTGGCCATGCAAGAGGCCTTATTGCCGAGCTGACATTCTCTTCGGCGAACTTGGATGGGATTCTGACTCCCCACAATGACTTATTGGTGATCAGCGCCAACATTATGAACGTCCGAGTTCACAGGCTACTTGTGGACACCGACGCATTCACCAACATACTCTTCAAATCCACCTTAGACGCCTTAGGTGATTTTGAGTCGTATATTGAACCTAGTAATGCTAGGATAGTGGGGTTCGGAGAAGCTGTAACCGTCCCCGTAGGCCATATTAGGTTGAGCGTCCAACTTGTATCGGCCGAGGACCCTGAGAGGATACTGACTAGGTTAGTTGATTTTCTTATTGTCACCAGTAGTCTACCTACAACGGGTTCCTTGGCCGCCTCTTTATCAATGAATTCAAAGCGGCGTGTTAGACCTAATATAATTGTCTTAAATTTCCAACTCCAAAGGGTGCCGGAACCATTAAAGGCGACCAGAAAAAGGCTCGTGACTGCTTGCTCCAAATCAAAGATGGCCAAATAAAGAAATATGCAATGCAGGTTCACATCCTTGAAGAAGACGTACAAATTCCGGCAGACGAGCCGAACATCCTAGACATCATCTCAACAGAAACCGAGTTGATGGAGGTAGGTGACCTGCCGGAATCAATGGTCGA
Source organism: Prunella vulgaris (assembly GCA_026898435.1). Lineage (NCBI taxonomy): Eukaryota > Viridiplantae > Streptophyta > Magnoliopsida > Lamiales > Lamiaceae > Prunella > Prunella vulgaris. The sequence continues at coordinate 329,792 of JAPKLY010000477.1, forward strand.
AATTGACTAAGTACCAGAACCTGCGCAAGATACACAATCGGCACCCATGGAAGGAGTGGAGGAAGGCCAAACTGACCAAGTGCAAGAACCTGCCGGAAACCAACAACCTGAGCCCATGGAAGTGATCAATGATGCTCAAGGTGAAGAACCGGCGGGAGATCAAGAACCAGTGCCAATGGAGGTTGATCAAGTTCCCCAGGATGCAGAACCATCCCAAGTTGAAGGACCATCCAATCCAGCCCCACAGGAAGCAGGAAAAGTTGATGAACCTACCAAAGTTGGAGAAGGTGGTGAAGACCTTGAAACGCGAATTGGCCATGAACCAACGATGAAAGAGAACCTTGAGGAGTTCTTGAAGGATCCAAGGTGGAAAAAGCAGAAGAGGAAGGTCAGTCCCATGGAGGAATTGACGATAATCCCGATGGACCCAAAAAGGGACTTGGAACTTTTTATAGGTTCCGAGTTACCAGAACTGTACCGGTCGAAGATGGAGCTATTCCTCATGTCCAACTTAGACATATTTGCCTGGTCCCACGAGGATATGACTGGAATCCCGTTGGAGCACGCGTGTCACCGACTATACATAGATCAGACAAGGAGACTTGTCCGCCAAAAACGAAAAAAGTATGGACCAGAAAAATATGAAGCTTTAACCACGGAGGTCAAGAAATTGTTGGACAACAAGTTGATCAAGGAAGTCTTATGCCCGCAGTGGGTGGCAAACCCCGTCCTGGTGAAGAAGCCCAACGGAACGTGGAGGTTGTGCATCGACTTCACGGACCTAAACAAGGCGTGCCCGAAAGATAACTTCTCATTGCCCCACATTGACCAACTTGTAGATAACTTTCCCACAAGATCTGACGAGGAGACGTATAGCTCTGTGGCACCTCTACGTTAACAGATCATCAACCAGCACAGCAGTGGGAACCGGTGTAGTACTGATAAGCCCAGATAGGCAAGTCTTCACCTCCGCAATCCGGTTCGACTTCAGAGTAACCAACAATGAGGTGGAGTATGAAGCATTGATAGCCGGACTTAGATTATCATTAGCTGCGGGGGTAAACAATCTACAAATTTTCAGAGATTCCCAGCTAATAATATCTCAAGTCTGGGGAGAGTACGAGGCTAAAGACCAACAAATGATGACATATCAGAAGATAGTAGCACATTTGATCTCGATGTTCAAGCAAGTCTACATCAACCAGATTCTAAGAATACAAAACACACAAGCTGATGCACTAGCCCGACTAGCTACCAGCAATGGCGAGGCAGACGTGACGGAGGTCGTCGTCACCAAGCTGAAGAATCCCTCGACGTCTGATTACAAAGTAAATCAGACCTCGAGTGGGGGGCAGGAAGATGGCAAAGATTGGCCCACTCCGATCCAAAAATATTTAAAGGACGGGACAGTCCCAGAAGATGCGTGGGAAGCTAGTCTGCTAGTAAAGCAGGCTGCTAGATATACGTTGGTAGACGACCAACTCTACAAACATGGATTCTCTTTACCCCTACTCAGATGCTTGTCTAAAAAGCAAAGGTTCGAGGTGTTAGAAGAAATCCACCGGGAAATTTGCGGAAGTCACGCAGGGGGGGCAAGCTTTGGCATACAAGACAATTAGACAACGGTACTACTGGCCCACTCTGCGAAAAGATGCCATTAGCTTCGCTCGAAGGTGGCGAAAGTGTCAGCTGTTCGCACCTAATATCCACTCCCCAGCTACTCTACTTAAATCGGTCTTCAGCTCATGGCCTTTTGCAAAATGGGGTATCGACTTGATCGGCCAATTCCCACCTGGCAGGGGCGGTGTAAAGTTCGCTGTAGTAGCGGATTATTACACTAAGTGGGCTGAAGCCGAAGTGCTTACGACAGTAACACAAAAGAGAATGATCGGCTTTATATGGAAGAATCTAGTGTGCCGATTTGGACTTCCACAGTCAATTGTAACCGACAATGGCAGACAGTTCGAAGGTCAGAAGTTGAGGGAATTCTGCAGTTCATGGAACATTAAGAAGCACAACTCAACTCCGCACCATCCACAGTCGAACGGCCAGGTTGAAGCAGTTAATAAGAGTTTGAAGCATATGCTGAAGATCCGCCTCGAAGATAAGAAAGGAAGCTGGGCAGACGAACTTCTGGAGGTTCTATGGTCGTACAGAACTTTATACCGAGCAAGTACCGGGGAAACACTTTTTACCTTAGCTTTCGGAACGGAAGCAGTAGTACCAGTGGAAGTCCAGAACAAGACTTGGAAGGTGGTGGGATATGATGAAAAGGAGAACGACGAAGCTTTGGCAGTAGAGAAAGACTTGCTCGAAGAAACTAGGGCTTCATCAGAGATGAAGAATGCCATCTACAAGTGAAGATCAGAAAAGTACTACAATTCCCAAGTTCGGGATCGAAAGTTCAAAATGGGGGATTTGGTGCTAAGGAAGAAGCTAGCAACTCCACCGGGTTTTTTCGGACCAAATTGGGAAGGACCGTTCCAAGTCACCGCAGCTTGGGCAAATAGGACGTACGACCTTGAAGACGCATAAGGAAATGCCTCGTCATATACATGGAGTGCAGCACAGCTAAAGAAATTCTATCAGTAGCAACATAAGGGTTGGAGTATGAAAAGAAGCCCGTCGCATCGTGAATGCTATGAAGAAAGGTTATATGCCCGTTAGAGAAGAAGCTGCTACATTTCCTTGAGGAGTCTGTCCAAGATCATGTGTGTGCCACCAAATCAGACTTCCGAAGCCAAGATGATAGATTCATTGTACAAACGTGTGCCCACACTGGTTCAAAGAGTTCAAAGAAAACAAAGTATACCCAGCTATTGGCAGTAGAGGAAGGTGAACCACTACTTGTAATAGACTAGTCGAAGGTTCGCATCAGAAGTGTTGATAGCAACCTATGTAAATTACATTATTATAATAGTCGAAATTTTCCAAGAATATCAACTGTCCGAAGCTTCGTAATACACAAGGACTAAAGGTCCCAAACATTATAAACTAAAAGCTCGAAGCAAAGGCCAAAGCGCCCAACGTTAGCAAAGGTATCCTTCTTAAAGGATCACTAAGCATCTGCTGCCCTGAGTTAGAAAAATTCACGAAAAAGACGGTTAAAACGTCTAAGACAAGGTTCATGAAACCCAATCGCCCAAAGTGAATTAAATAAAAGTACAACTCGCTACCCTAAGCGGTTTAAAATGAGCGATTCGTGGCCCTAAGTGGTGTAAGATGAAGAATATGTACTAATTAAACAATGGTACGATTCGTAGCCCAAAGCGATATAAAACGAACGATTCGCTTCTCAAAAGCAGAATAAGACGAACAAATAAGTACCAAAAATATAAAAACAAGCTAATTGAAGATATAACGTGTGTAAAATTTAAATGAATGAGTTGAAACAAAAGATCAGATTTCATTCAAAAATACTTGAAAAATTTTCAAGTAAAATGATACTTGAAAAATTCTCAAGTATAGGAAGTTGAGCTAGTCACAAAGGTCGACTAGCTGACCATCTTTAAAACTACAAAAAAGAAGCTCCTTCTGGGCGAGCTATACACAACCGGACGAGCTACTCCTACTTAAACAAAAACAAGAACAAGAAAAAACAAATCTAAGCTAAGAGTCGGGAGCTGCGGGGGCATCAGAAGCTGGAGTAGCGGCGACGTCGGTGGGAACCTTAGGAATGGCGACCTCTGGGACAACTTCGCCACCTACAACTTGGCCGGCCGGGGGAGAAAGTTAGGGCAACGTAGTAATGTTACCCGTAAGCTCACTGGTATCGAGCATTGCATCCCCACAAGCCTCTTGAAGTTGCTCCATAGTAGGGGGAGTTCGCTCTTCTTCCTCGGCGACCTCCTCCTCCGCGACGTTCAATTCTGGGACCGCTACAGTGTTGGTAATCTTGAAGCGTGCCGGAACGAAGTCGAGAGGAATCCCAAGCTGAGAAGGTCGCCAATGTCCAACTCAGTCTCATCCGGAAAGGTGGCCTTGTCCAAACAATCCTTAAAGTCGCCCACCACGGCCGCCACCTCGTCATTCTTATGAGCTCGCACCCACCAGATGCTCCTCAGAACCTCGGCATAACATTGGACGAATCCTTTGTCAGAGGCCTCTGCTTTCATGACATCCAAGCTCGCCGAAGAGGAGGCATCATTGCGTAACTCTGCGACCTCATTTATCTTGGCAGAGAGTTCATCCCTCAGCTTCGAGCACTCCTCGTCGGCACTCTTGACCAAACCTCGCTGTAGCTCCAGCTCCCTCTTAGTCACTGTATGCTCGCCAACCTCGCGTGCGAGCTTCGCAGTAAACTTCTATTCCTTGGCGCGGATTTGGGCATCCACGTTCCTCTGGATGGAGGCGAGCTTAAGTTGAAATTCGCCGAGCTGCTCAAGAGCACTTTGCTCAGACGCCAAGGCCGCGGCCGCTTTCTCCTTGGCGAGCTCCGCCGACCTCTTGGCCTTATCAACGGATTCTGCCATCTTGATAAGGCTCGCATTTTTCTCTTGGCGAACTTGCTCTTATTGAGTCGCCTGGTCAATCACCTTTTAGTTGGCGAGCAGAAATCCGCTTGCATAGTGCATTAAGAGCTGGACATTTTCGATCAAGCTCTGCCTTTCCAAGGTCGCCAACTGGGGGTTTGACCAATACCTCAGTACCTCACTCACAGTGTTTCGAGCAAGACCTGCAGGAAGGTTGCACATGGAGGTAAGAGAGCGAGATCGCTAGTAAGAGTGAAGAGTTTCGTGCCTATGAGGAAAGGCAATGGAAGCGTAACTGTGAAATCAAAACACTTAAAGTTAAAAAGAGAAAAAGCACGAAAAACAACAAGGAATGAAACCAAGTTGGCGAGCTACTTACTGAACTCGCTCAGGATCCCAGCCTAAGATTGTGTCATCCACCGTTTGTACTCCAAAAGAAGATGGGGAAGGTGGCGACCTTTGAATAGGTACGATTGGCAGTGGAGCAGTTGAGTGAGCAGATCCACACTGTGCCGACCTTGTATCAGCTCGCTCAGCCTGTTCAGATTCCTCCTCATCACGAAGAAGAGTCCGAGCTTTCTTGCGAGCTTGTGTATCACCCTCGCCAACTCGGGACCCATCACCACGGTGATGGCCCCTCTTCGACTGATGGGAAGCTCACTCAGGCGTTGCCCCAGTTCGCCCGCCTCCCCTATTGGTCCGGGCGACCTGAGGAGTTGGCCGAGCTTTTGGTGGCAGCCTTTTGAGTCCCGGAGCCACCAGCGTCACCCTTTTTTTAGGCGAGCTCCGCCTTTTTGCTCGCCTCTACTGCGAGAGTTGATGTCATAGCCAATCTGTTGGGGTGTGGTGGACCCATGGCGTGTCGGCGAGCTAGTGTGTGATAGGCTTCAGGAATCTCGACTGTTGGAACACAACCCAGTCACCACCTGCAAGAATTGAAAGAATAGGGTTAGCATCTTAGCGAGCTACCCATCCAATTAGTGAGCTTCTGCAAGATGTAAACCTGGGAGCTCAGGACCTTGAACAGTGAGATGATGCGGCAAGGTGTGGAGCCCAGCAAGTCTAAGGCAATGATGTTGGGAAAGGTGGGCGACGTCCCAATCCTCTTTGCTCCTCAAGTAACAAACAGCCCGCACCAAGTCGAATTCAATCGACAATTCAGGTTTACCGTGGCTGGACTTGTGATGTTTCAAACCTGCAAGAAAAAGGAAATTAGATTAGTAAATCTAATTCAACCAACACACACCGAAAGAGGCGACCTACTGCTGGCTTCTCCATATTCCTTAAGAGAAAATATTCGTCCTCCTCGACCAGAATAATTGGTAGAAGCTCGCCAATCTCCCCCCATGAAGACGAACTGCTCCTTCCAATCACGTACCTTGTTGGGAAGGATCCCCAAAAACTTCTCACCCGGGCGAGCTTTGAGGTAATAATAACCTTTGCCGTCCTTTGCTTGCCGAGTTACGGTGAACAGTTCGTTAATCTCTGTTGTAGTCAGTCGTTTTCATACCCCTCCAATCCAAAGATCGCCAACGTCGCCAACAAGTTGCTCCAAGCATTCGGAGTGAGCTGAGTAATGGAGAGGTTGTTGTCCAAAAGAAATTGGTCGATGATCGGGTGCAAGGGTAATGTAAGTCCGGCCTCGAGGGTATGAACGTTGATAGCAGTTAGCCCAGCCGGAGGTGCATCAGCTCGCTCTTTCTTCTGTGGTGCGTACAAGAAGATATCAAATGGGATTCGATATTTTTCGCGAAGCTGGGAAAGTTGGTACTCATTAATAACGCTTTCGACCTCGCACACCTTATAGCTGGATTTATTCTTCGCATCCAGGAAAGTTCACCCGGGGAGAGGGAAGCTCGCAACGTGCGCAGCGACGTACTCTTCCCAATCAAACGCATGCACCACATCATCAGAGACTTGATGTTCTGGAAGTTGGGGAAAGGGAAACCCAATGGTTTGCAACCAGTCAATGGTGACTTCCTCGAGGTCGCCCTCTGGCTCGCCCACCTCGGCGACCTCCTCATCCTCTTCAGCGACCTTCTCGTTACCATTGGCAACCCTCTCTTCAAAGGCGACCTCCTCTCCTTCCTCCCAAACCTCGCAATAAACGGAACTGGAGGCCCTCCCTTCGGGATCAGAGCGAACCTCGCCAAAGTTCGGGCGAGCTACCGAGGCCGCCTCGGAACTTGAGCCAATCATTATCGGGTTCATTTGAGGAATGGGGGCATTTTCACTCATGGGTTGTTTCTTAGGGTTACGATTCGAAAGGGTTTTGCTCGAAGATTGGGCCGACATGACTGAGATGAAATCTTAAAAGTTCTAAGTCCTTAATAAAAGCTCGGTGGCCGGAGTTACGGGAGGAAGATGATCGGATAACTCAGAAAGTCTCGGTAAACGTTCAAAGTTCCCAGAAATTTGAAAAAATAGAAAAGAAATGGATGAAATCTGCAATGAAAAGAAAAGAAAGAAGTAGAAATAAATGTTCTACCTTGAAGAGCTCATAATAATCCGTCGGACGCAAGGGGAGACAATCGCCGGAAAAAGCTCAGAAAATCAGAAGTGTGAAAAGTGAAAACTGAATTTGTTCTCTCCTATTTATAGACGAGAGGGCGAGCTTCAATATCCAAAGAGTTCGAGGACCTATGTGCAAAGATTTGAAAGTAGTGGCACTGATGGGCGCGGGAAATGAGACCTAAAAAGGCGTGCACGACGCCTTGATTCTTGCTCCGCATCAGCACTCACACCGCCACACTGAAGCTCGCCCACAAGCTCGGCACCTTACCAAGAAGTAGTTCGCTAACACTCGAACCCTCAAATCTGCTCGCCCACACATTAGAAATATCATGATGTAAGCGAGCTGGGGGGCCAATATTGATAGGCGAACTACCCAAGGATAATCACGAGATTAATTAACCAAGTCCAAGAAGGTCGCCGATATGCTTAGGAAGCTACGTCCTCCACCTTGACCAAAGTCGACAAAAAGAAGCTCGCCGAGAAGAAGAAGAAGGCCGCCCAGGTTCCTAACGATCTATGCCTAAGGATCAGCTATGCCCGGGAGAGAGAAGCTCGCAGGCGAGCTTCCCCTTTCAAAGGGAAGCTTGCCCATATCCATGGAGACCCAGCAAGAATCCACCTCTACATTACTGATAGCTCCTTGAGAGTTACGTACCCAAGTGTAGGTTGATTTCAAGTAATAAAATTTCTCGGGAGTCCGAGTGTCGAACCACAGGGAGATTTGGAAGAAAAAGATATAAACTAGTTGAGAGGTTTCAATAGAGTAACAAAATACTAAAGCTTCGTGATTCCACTTTAAGTGAAGATACTAGAGTTATTCTTGGTTATCTTTGATAACTCAATCGAAATCTAACAATCAAGAGATTTCAATCGGAAGATATAACATTGAGCACGTATAATACTTTGAAAAATACCTTTAGTTGTTCTAACAAGTTTATAAAATAAATAATTGACATGTAAAATTAAGCATTTGTTGTGCCAATAAGTCTACAACAAATCAAAATAATGACACATCAAAACCTTTCTTAAAAACTCATCAAATGACTAAAGGATTGAAACTTTGAAAATCTTTATTGAATAACCAAAAACATCACTAATACCTTACTAAAGCTTCATCCCTAACTCTAGTAAAATATTTAGCTACTCATACTAATACAATAAGAATTCATAGTTCTAAGAGAGATACTAGACTAAGATAGAAGGATTACAAGGAAAATGGGATGCCTTCAAGGGTTGCTAAAGGCCTCTTTATATAGGTCTCCAAATAGTGAATCATGGAGACTTTAGGAACCAATTCACGTGGCCTGTAAAGATCAGTAATTTAATTGCCCTTTCCGTTCGAATTTCATCTTGACTTCTGAATGAAAGTTGTATGCCATTGGATTATCTTTCCAAGGAGTCTAAGATCTCAAAAATCTGATCTCTAGATTGTGATTTATGACCAGAATAGTGAAGTTGGTAAAACTGGATTGTTTTTCTCCCCGTATTTATGGTGGTCTTTTGAAAAGCAGATATCTCAGCTTGCACAAAATCAACGCCTTTAATATTTTTACTGTGTCTTGATGAATTTCTTGGCAAACCAATGGCTTTGGTCTTATGTAAATTGGAATTTTGTGTGAATTATGGTGAATTGTTTCCCAACATGTGCCCTGAGATGGCGGAATTCTGAAGCCCTTGCATTGATTGTCATTTTGACCATTGAAACTGGAACTTTTGACAATTGAGCCCTGAAGACAAGTTGTAGAGAAACGAATTAGTGATTAAATACAACTTGAATTGGTTCAATTGGATTAGTGAAGCTCCGGATATTGTGGATATACGAAAATGTGTTTTGAGTCCAAACATTGGACAGAAATGAAGTCTTCACTTTTGGAGTACAAATACAATCCAAACTTGTAAAATTGGATCACTAAAATGTCTTAAGTATTTAGTACATTGTCTTAGGTGTTCAATATCATAAAATTTGGATAAGTATAACTCCACTTAAGACCTCAACAATATACAATAGACATAATGATCATGTTGAATTATACATATGTCTCTTATTTATATAGTAAACATATATACTTATAACTAATTAGAAAGTGTGAAATTATATATAAATACGCTAAACAATACATTATAGTGCACAAAATAATACACAAAATAAGCAAAATACATGCATATTTAAACTGTAATCAATTACTCTCAAAACAACAAGGCCTTGAAGCTCGCCTAGACAAAGGGCATAGATAAGGAGCAAGTAGATACGTAGTAGGAGAAGCATTGTAAAATGGAGCATTGTTATGAGCTAAGACAAGTGTCAAGGACACTTGTCAACACCTAAAGCCAAGTAGGCTCAAAAGGTGCCACCTCACACATGCAAACCTATAAATATGTCTCCATAACTCCATTGTATCTTTCTCTCTCTAAGTTTCATAATACACACATACTTTCTCTCACTAAAGCTCTCCATTTTCTCTCTCTACATTCAATCCTCAAGAACAAGATTATTAAATCTTTGTTATTGTTTGGTAGATTTAAGCAAATAAATAGCCATTAATCATCTATTAACAAATTCTACCAACATGGCTGCCTCTGTTGATTTCGTCTATTGAGAGGGCGATGAAGAATTTTCTTTGGACGGGGGATATTTTGAAGCGTAATAATTCTTGTTCGGTGCAATGGAAGCGAGTTTGCTCACCCTTGCAGGAGGGGGGATTGGGTATTCGATCTTTGAGGATTGCAAATGAATCTTATACTTTCAAATTGGCATGGGACATCTATACTTCTCCGTCGGCTGATTTTCAGCTTTTACATTCATATTTCTTCAACAAGTCTAGGCGTTTGAAGTTTCGCAAGGGTACTTCTTCTATTTGGGCTGGTATTCGTTTGCATTTGATAGAATTCAAGAGGATGTTCATTGGATAATTGGGCAGAATTCAAGGGTGAACTTTTGGAATGATAATTGGCTTGGGTATGTCATCTCGAATCGACTACATATTCCTTGGTCGGTTGCGAAGAATTTGAAAAGGGTAGTAGGGGATTTCTTTTTCGGTGGTTGTTGGCACTTTGAGCCTTCGTTCTCAGAATTGTATGGAGAGATGGTGAGGGACATTTTGAATGTTCGCATTACTTCAGGGGCTGATATGGCTGTTTGGTGCAAAACGGTTTCAGTCCGGGTTGCTGCAAAGCTGGTTTTCGACGACTTGCGACAGAGATTTAATGTGTCGCATCAATTTTCTTGGATTTAGAGATCCTTTATTACTCGCTCACGGTCCACCTTGGTCTGGAGAGCTTTATGGGGTCGTGTCCCTACTTTGGGTTGGGGCTCGAAATTTAGGTTTGATGGACCCACGATATGCTTTCTTTGTCGTTCGAGCGAGGAGACTTTGGATCACTTTGCCAGGAAGTTTTTACTCACTTTGCTATTCTTTTTTGTTTTCACCTTGATTTTGGTAATGGATTTCATACTCTTTTTTCACAGGCTGTTTTGAAACAACCTAGTGAGCAAATGGGGGATATTTGGAGGCTAGTGTTCATGACATGTGTTTGGAGCTTGTGGAATGTCCACAACAGGTTTGTTCATGATGTTGTGGAGCCTTCCTCGAGGCGCTGTATTTCTTGGATCACGTTGGCAGTGATTGATGGGGCGTCGTTGATCAAATCTCCGTCCAAAGGCACAGTGCAGGAACTATAGGTTGCACATTTTTTCCGAACCACTTTGATTCCTAGGAGGACCCGGATTTTTGTGAATGTACGTTAGCAGCCCCCTCTTCCGTGGTGGATCAAGGTTAATGTTGATACGTCTCTTACCAACCCACCGAGTGATTTTTTTATGGGCGCAGTGTTTCGGAATCCAATTGGCTTCTTTCTCGCAGCTTTTGCCCGTAAGGGAGGGTGGGGTTTTCCTCTTGAAGGGGAGATTATTGTGGGTCTCTTGGCTATCGAATTTGCTTTTAGTAATGGATGGAATCACTTGTGGCTTAAGTCGGATTCCTTGCTTGTCATCAATACTTTTAAGGGTGGAACACAGCTTGTCCCTTGGAGAATTGCGGGTCTTTGGAGTCAGGTAATGGAAATGGCTAAGTCCATGACAATCACACACTCTCACATCTTTTGGGAAGGGAATCAGGTAGCTCACTTTGTTGCAGGGTCAGGCCTGAAAAGAAGCTGGAGTGGGGTTTTGCAGGAGTTTATTAATTCTATATTGTATGAGGATTTGGTTAGGACTTATTGTAGAGTTAAATCCTAAATTGTTATCTTTGTTATCCATCGATTGGATTATTTCCCAGCCTTGTATTCTGGGCTATGACCTATGGAAGTAGATTGTGTTGGTTGCACTCTTTATATCCTACGTCCGATTTTTCCAGAAGGGTGGTTTACGGCTAGGTTTTTAATGAGGTCCAACTAATCCAGCTTGTTTTACTTCATGTCTCCGGGTTGTGGAGCACTTCTTTTTGTTCCATTGTTCCTTTCTTTTCTCTTTCCTTTTTAATCTAATACCTGATTCGCTTATAAAAGTTACCTTAATCTTCTGAGTACCAACTTATATTAATTATTATTAAAAAATTACAATACATATTATTATTAAAAAATATATTACTAAAAAAAACTTAGTAATTAATAATATATTTTTTTTAAAATATACTTGAATTTTGCACTGTAAACATAGTGTACAAAAAGTTTATTCATGAAAATTTGGTATATTTCCAAGTAAGCCTCCTATTCATAATGTAAATGCACTTGAAAGTTATTGATATATCTTTATTTACAAATAAAGTGAAACTCAAAAACATCGGCTAAATTGAACAGAAAGGAGTATATTTTACACAATATTAAATTTTATATTTTACCTCATGAATTTATATATTATAACATGATCAGAAATGCAGAGTTCGACTAGATTCTCAACTCCATATATCCAATATTGGATAGGAGATCCATCGATTGATCGATTGGACAATTTAATGCATATTTTACATTATTAAAAAACAGCTTCTACAGCTTTTTTTTTTTTTTTCAAAAAACTTTGAGATAGAGTTTTGAAAAAAAAAAAAGCTATTTTATAGCACTTGTAAACGAACACTTAATATAATCGGAGTTGCTATTAAGTGGAGTTGCTTTTAGTGAATTTTAACTCAGAAACTTTTTTCTTTGATATTATAAAATAATTCACCTTCTAAACAAATTTTAATTTAATTATGTATAAGTTGCTTTTACTTCAGATTTCTTTATATTTCTTTGTTTCTAAAATTTTCATTCCGTAGAATATTTATTATAAGATTAAATTTCTTTAGGGGCCAAACTTATGGTGTACCAACATAAGGATCCTAAATTTTAGGGTTAGTAAAATGAGAATTGTCTTTTCGGGACCTTATCTATTTTAAGTTGGCAATTTAAGAACCAAAAATTTTAAAAGTCAAAATTTATTAAGGTCAAATTTGATCGAATAAACCAAATTCACGTCCATATTCAGGTCTTATTAACCCAAAATTAATTAATCCAAAAAATCAGCTCAAACCATCGGTATATATACATACATACTATTATTATAATGAGATAATTGCTTTGTAATTAATTAGTGTAACTTAGATAAGGTGACAAAATGAGGACCACAAACTAAAGCAATAACTCTAAAAAGTGGCGTATTGAGGTTAAATCAGTGTATACTTATATCTTTTATAGTATAATATTATATTAATATATTATTATTATTATAATAGTGTTACAGTATTGCCATTGTTATGTTAAACTGATTTATACAACTATTTTTATAATTCAAAGAGTATTTTTAGAAAAAAAAAACAAAAAAAATTAAGTTTATTTTCAAATATATTAAAAAA
>JAPKLY010000478.1:3912-43401 GCA_026898435.1 Prunella vulgaris
TAAGCAGCAATTTCTTTGGTATAAATGTTCGTATTTGAGCTAGTTAGGATCTCATAATTTATTTAAGACACAGTCATATACATTCAAATACATTATAAACAATTCGTAATTTTTACTAAACAATTTTAGTTGTTTGTGCTGAAAATACAATTACAATTGAAAATAATTAACTGTAACTGTTCAATTATCACCGACAAGCCATTTTGATTGAAAAATTGACAAATAAAAATAGTTAATCATATATTTAAGTTGAGGTTTCCATGGTCAAACAGTAGCATGCTTGCAAGACTCTTTCATCTAACCATTTTTAAATCTTTTTTTTTATTGAACCCAGTTACCTTCATGCGTCATTTTTGCAGCCGCGGTTCATAGTTATTGGAAAATAATGTAACCACAATTTAAAATTTTAATTAATTAATTAAGAACAACTTGAAGCTGTAGTGTGTGTGACAGTCCATTCTTATATGAAATATAAAACCAAAATAGTTGTATTTTTTAATTACTTGATAGTCACGCTTTTCTGCGACCAAAACAATCATTAGGGGCCGTTGTTATAGATTAAAATTATTTCTTTTCTTTTCTCTATGATTGAAAGAGTAATTAAAGTGACAGTGGTGCAAGTGTTTGAAGAGTTAAAAAAGGACTTTTTTAAGATATTTTACACTATTATCAATACCACCCAATAATTATAACAATTTAATATTCTCTCCCCCAAAATAATTTATATATGTGTAAAGTAAAATATATATTAATAAATAAAAATTAGTATGAAAAAATTGAATAAAAAATTTATTTTATTAATTTTTATGAATATAATTTTTTTTGAATGTGAAATAAACGTTGAAACGTTAAAAATATTAAGAATATAATAGTAATCTTTAAATATATGAAGGACAAATATTATTATGAATCTCATTTTATTCAAACTTTCCAAACAAAATAGGGTGATTGGAGCAACATCGCAAAGTATGTTAATTCTTTTATGCTCAAATTGTACCAATGCAATTTTTTTTTTTTACATTTACATATTGGTTAAAAAAATATTATATTTATAAATTGATTTACACAATTTTTCTGCACAGAAGTTTTTTTTTTCTGCATAAATAATTTGTAATTAATAATAATTTTGTGAACTATTTTATAAGATTTTCATTTTATATCCCTTTTCTTCACACCACATATTAAATAATACTAATACTTATCAAATAGTACCAAAATATTTGTGTCACAAATCACCGTGTGTAAACTTATAAAAACAACATAATATTGTTCTCTGCAAGTACATATAGTTGTTAAAATTACTCTCTTCCTTATGATTTTATCCGGATAAAATATCAAAAAAAATAATAAAGTTGTTTATAATATTTGTAAATATAATATTTTTTTCTACTAAGAATAAATGAGACTTTTCACTTTAGTGATATTGAGTATAAATACTGTTGTTTTTAGGGGATAAGTTTGATTGAGTAATATTACTTTTTTGTTATTTTAAATAGGAAAACAAAAAAGAAACTTCTATTTTTTTTAGAGTAATAGATAATTAAAATAGTAATGGGAAAGTAATTTTACAAACTAAAAGTTTTACGCTATAAAAAATTCAAATATTTGGATCTTGTATTATATATATATATATATATATCTGTTTTATATGGCACAAATATTTAACTGAATGTATTATATACCCCCGAATATTTATGGATATTTAATTTTGAATATTTGGTTAAAATCAAGGATGCAAATGGCCCCCCTGAGACCGTCTAGAGAAACAGGCGGAAATGGCGGTCACAGAGGAACATGCGGAAATGACGGCCACAGAGGAGGAGTAGGCGGAGATTTATTAAAAAAAAAATTAAAGTTAAAGACAAATGTGATTATGTGAGTAAATAAAATAATTGAGCAAGTTAAGGCATTAACCATTTTCATTTATGCTCATCATAAAACATTAGCCATGACTTCTCGACTTAGAGAGTTTGACGATGATGATTTCTCATCTGATGATGATGAAATAAATGCTGATGTGGAATTTGAATATGATGATGAAGAGTGTGTACGTGGAGTTGAACAAAAATTAATGTTCCTCTTAGGTTGAACTACTTATTATTATTTTTTTATCGGTAAATGTTAGTTGTTAGTAAGTTAATTACTCCAAGTCCCCAAACACTCCAAGAATAAATGAACTACTTATTAATTTATCCGTATGATATATTTTGTTATTTTAGTATTTTATTTAGAAGTTGAACAATGTCATTTTGTGATAGTTTTTAGCATTTTATTGACTTGCTGTGTTTTGTGAAAAATACATTTGGGTATTAATTATGTTTTAAATTTATAATTTATTGTATAATGCACATTTTTATTAATATATGTTTAGAAAAAAATAAAAAAAAATCTTGGCCCCGCCTAGGCCTTCTTGGCGCTTGGCCGCACTCGACCGTCTGACGACCGCCAAACGTCATTTACACTCTTAGTTAAAATGGTATAAATCCGATAGAATGTACGGATATTTGTGTTGCCGTCGAACATCATAGGATAGGATCCAAATGATTACTATGTGTAGGGGTGATTATTCAGTCGGTTCGGTTTAAAATTGGACCAAATTGGTTCGAACCGAAATTTTTATTTGTATGTAACGAATTGAACTGAAATAGTTTAGACCGAATCGAAATATTTCAGCTTGGCCAATTCAGTTCAAATAATATAAAAAAAACACTTTATTTCATCAAAATAAATACTCCCTCCGTCCCGTAGGAATTTGCACCCTACAGGCACATTTTTTAAGAAAAATGTATTTTATATATAAAGTAGTGGTATATGAGTAAATATGTGTATATATTTGTGAGTGTGCACGTAAATCAATATTTTCTTTTTTGGTAGTGTGCAAATTTATGTGAGACGTCCTAATAAAGAAAGTGTGCAAATTCATGTGGGACAGAGAGAGTAGTATATATCATACTATCATTAAATTTAGTCAATAGCAACAAAATAAAGAAATATAATACAAATTTAATCAATATTTAAACAAATACAACATAATTAAGTTTAGTAAAGTTCTCAATATTAATTTAATAAAATTCACCAAAATTTAAAATTTAACAATATTACTTTAATAAAATTCATCAAAATTCAAAATTTTACACAACATAAATCTATATCTATATATAATATAATTAATTTATTAATTTTTTAATTAAAATTCGGTCCATTCTAATTTTTTTTAGATCTATTCGATTTTTATAGTCTAACTTGAATAGACCGATTTTTAAAATTTTAAAATCGAAAAATAAATCAATTTTTTTGTTGGAATTGATCGCCTGATCAATCCCGTGACCAACACGAACAGGAACACTAACCTGTAATTAATGCAGCGAAAGTAAATATGAACCATGTTGATATCCTCGGTCAGTCCTTTTCCTCATCCCCAAAAGTCCAGTACTCAGGATCCATTACACAGAATAGTTTGTGTACAATTATTCACGAATTGACATTATCAAGAATATTGAATGTTTAATGTACACTGTGAATTTTATTTCTATTTCGGGAGATCATTTTTAGGGAGTTTGTATTTTGTTCTTCTGTTCACAGAATGTTCCCCATCTCTTAAGGCTTATTCTCTTATATTTCTTGAAGCTCATTAGCCCATTAATGAGAATTAGGACACGGAAGTTTAATTCCACATAACTTCCATAACTCCCTCCAACTATATCCACACTTCATTATGTGGATTTTATATATAATTAATATATATATAAATAATATATGAAATATTATTTACATCTCTCACTCACATATGAAGTCTAATGATCTCAAACATATTTCCTTCATAAATCACATTCTTATTCAGACAATGCCTCGTGTGACCCACGAGTGCATCGAGTTTCCATGCTATACATCCTTTGGGAGTATATAGCACCTCAATCAGAACAACTTGGATACTAAGGCAACTCGTTATACCCCAGAACTCTTATCATTTAACATCTGTTGAAATATCTCTATTGAATCTCTCAAAATAGAGCATACTCAACCTATTTCGCGGAATCTAATGTATTCATAATCAAACACATAGCTTGATTGACTAGTCAATGAATCACAATAGAGTGTGTTAAATAAAGACATTCTTCCTTTCTCTATAAGTATCTACAGGCTCCCACTGTAGCTGCTTTCCTAGACATGTTCCGTTTCGCTCTTATCATCATAGCTGTTGGTAACATGCTAAAGTAGCAACACTAAAGTGTAGTCTTAGAAATATAGAAGAAAGTCCTAAGGGTAATCGAAAATTTAGGACTCACACATAATGAGAAAACAGAGATCCATCTTTCTCATTTCCTTTTAAGGGTCATAAGCACATGTTATTTCTCAATGAACACATGTCACAATGTCTATAACTTCCAAGGTAGGAAGAGTATGTCTTATCTAATCTTGACATCGTGTAAATTTACAAGTCAAATGCATTCCATACACTTAACCCAGATATCCAATCACTTTCATTTAGGATACCTGTAAAATTTAGCTTCATAACAAGTCAGATAGATTCGTGGTTGAAATCTATCTCGATTATGTTTATCGATATAATCTCATCTCTGAACTCCCACTAGTTCAGAGGCGATTGCTCGTGTGAGAGAGTCAATCATAACTTGTCGACATACATATTATATATGATTGAATCACATATAATTCATAAAACACTAACAATTTACAATTTAAACTGTCAATTAACACCTTCAACATCCCAATCGAATTGCATTCAATCCTATGCAAACTCAAAAACTCAAACATGTTCCATGAACATATCACTTAGTAATAAGTTTGGTCAAAAAGATTTGCAACCATCAATTCAACTAGAAATGTATCTTAGAATAACTTAGTTTATCAACTAAATCACTAACAAAGATAGAACATGGCATTGATATATTTGGTTCTTCCTAAACATTTGGCATTCGTTGTGTAACTCATGATTGCTTAATCATCACAATGAATCGACACAACTCCCACTGGGGTGTTTGTATCCTCCAAAATTTTAGGAATTAATCCAACCAAATAATTTCTTAAACTGTAGAAAACATATGACATATAGCTAAGCATTCAATATGAACAGCGCCGTGCAAGTGTAATGCTTGCTACACTGTGAGATTGCTCCATTGTTAAGCAATAAGACTTAACTGGAATTTGATTTCCTTTTCAACTAAATCAACATTTCAATCTGTGTCTATATACTTAGTCAATATCAACTAGTTTCCTTGACAATAAAAGAAATAATCAATAGTCCATTTCTTTAGATATCTGAAAAATCATCTTCACTATCCTATGACTAAAAAAATATTTGTCAGGTAGATCAATGGCATAATAGATGTCTAATTTATGTATAGAACTTTGAACAACTCTTTCTAACTTTCTTGAGTCTCGGGACACATATCTTGACTCAAATACTTGCCTCTACAATACGAGTATCCAGTGGTTTGCAGGTGTCCATCTTGAGATGTTCTAAGACATTCTTGAATAAAGTCTTTAAAAGGACACTTCAAAAATTCTTTGAACACTTCTCATGGATATAACTATCAATTATCTACACTGCCTCACCCTCTTCATCTTGGAATACTCAATATTGTTTCTGACTTACATTACATTATCTACATCAGAAAAAGAATCACAAAACAATTCTTAGGGCGTTTACATTTAACACAGTGGTCTACGTTTTTCCTAAAACAAAGTTGAATGAGATAAGCATCTAGCGAAATCTCATAACACCACTGATCTTGAGGATTACTGAAGTCTATAAATCAGCTTATCAATTTATAAACTTTATCCTCTCGTTCTTGAAGAATAAATCCTACAATACTATGTAGATTTCATCTTCTAATTCTCACACTGAGAAGAACAACCTTAACGTCCTTCTGATGTAAATTCTAATCCTATACTAGCTACTATAGCTAGAAGTAGATGAATTGAGGCAAATCTCACAATAGGTGAAAAAGATTAACCCTCCAGTAGAGTACATCCTTTTGTAGCCACCAAGTGATCTTCAAATCTCTCCTATTGAGTCATTTGATAACTTATAATCTTAAGAATCTAGTTATTCCCAAAATTTATTGTCCCTTTAGAAACTCTACAAGTTTGTTAACTTGTTTAGACTTCATAGATTTTAATAAATTTCTATTGCTTTCTTCTAAATTCTGGAGAAACAAACAAAGAAGGCTCGTCCTTCTATGTCATAATGCTTCTCAAGCACTTATTTCCTTAAACTTTTCCGAGGGTGTGATTTATTACCAAATTGAAAAGTCACTAAATCCTCAACAGGCAACCGTCACTAGCAAATATCTATCAAAGATCCACATCATCAACTGATAAAACTTCTCCCACTTTGATCAGATAGATTTTGGTTTCTTTAATCTCGAAAAATTGTATAGCATTTCCAATGCCAACTCTATAAGAAAAACTTAATTCCATAAAATATGGATTATGCGATTCCTTACAAGTCATGCTCCCACTGAAGCTCCTATGATCATGTATCTCTTAGAATTTTCACAGTAATTTATGAAAATATACTCACAACAACAAGGATTCAACTTTCCACATTTTTCTGAAAAATCATGTGAAGGTTGCATATCCTGATGTTCTAAGGGTACTCAAGAAACAAGTTTTACTACCCGTCCTAAATCATGTGGAGTTGTAGCAATAGACTTAGAAGACACTTGAAAAAACACATAGGCTAATTTGAGTAACGTATCTTTCTAAAAAATATGTATTTTAGCTCGTGTCTATATGGATCTTAACATTTCTAACAATGTTCTATTCCTTATTTTGGCAACACCAAATCACTGATGTCTATAAAGGAAAGTCAATTGTCAGACAACCCTTTTTCATTACACAATTCCCCGAATTGTTTAGATAGACTTTCATGTCTCCAATCAATTTCCTCAATTTGTCCAAATAGATGTCCGAAACATCAAGTACATCAGATTTATGAGAAATCAAACAGACAGGATCAAAACATGATTTGTCAATTATAAATGTAATGAAACAGGAAAAAATCCATCTTGTGTCCTTATCTAATAGGAACCCATATACCCAAAAATAATAGCAACAGAAACACAACTCTAATAGTTTTTCAAACGGTTTTGGGTCATTTAACCAACAAGAAAAGTTCGTATTAGGATTACTCGACTTTAATTCCAGATTCATCAATCTATAAATCACAAGTCTATTTATCCTATCTTGCTTAAAAAATGACCTATACTAGTATGCAAAATATGTCTATCATATAAGCATCACTAGAAGAACCATCATTCAGTAGATACGAACTGAATTCATAATAACTAAAAGATGTCCTTTCACCATCCAAAAACATAAAGCTGACAACTATAAGTCCATCACGATAATTCTTAACATTAATGCGATGACAACCATGTCCTCTAAAAAATAACAATACAATGTATCTCAAAACAGGCAAGCATGAATGGAATAGAAAAAGATAAAGCGTGATTTAAAAAGCTATAAGATCATCTTGTAGAATAATAATATGACCCTGTCAGAGTCAATTCTGCAAGTCACAAGTCTTTGACTTTGACTCCAGTATTATATCCTACTCAAATCCATCGTGGAAGTATTTCATTTCCACACAAGATAAGCTACAAGGTCCCTATTTCTCTGATTCTCAATCCTAAAGCTCGGGTCAGACATTTCTAGGTTGATCGCATCTAATAGTCCGGTTTTGTCCAAAAAATATACTAAACTTTCTATCAAAGCCATTGTCTTAAACAATAAAGTGATTCACTGTGTTAGTGTTTTATTACGTTTCATGCTGAGCCAAACTAAGACATCTAAAAATCGACACACGATTCGATTTCGAAAAATAACTTAGAGTTACTAATCTTCGATCTCATCATGCATCTCAAAATCGATTCTAGTTTCAAAACATAAAACTCACGTTCAAGTATTTAAAACAAAATAAATAGCATTGAACAACCACTTTATTCACAACAATATAGAAAAACAAGTTATAAGTTGTTATCACTGAAAAAACCAAAGAACTCCAATGAGTATCAATTTAGTTTATACAAAAACAACTCAAGAAGATCTGTGCAGAGCACGATCTAACTTGTTATTCGACTTCCCAAAAATTAGAAGAATTGAACTCTCTAGTTCCAGTATTATAGATGGCCTTTACTAGAGGATCCAAGAATGGATTCTTCATCTGATCTTTTATGTGACTCTTCAATCTCAGAAAATCAGAACGACTAATCTTTTCCATCCTCAAGCATGCCGATCTAAGAGCATGAGTTCTATATTTCTTTCTCGAAGCAAACGTCAACGACATCATTATGTCTAGTCCATCGGACTCTTCTCCAGAAGACTTCGAGACCTCCCAAAAGTCTTCCTCTAAGTAGGATGGAAGAGTTCTAGCCCAGGTTTTAATGCTTTTAATTTGTTCGAGAACATCGAATGGAAGTTTCTTGTTGCGAATTAAAACCAACAAATGGTTAAACTATTCCAATACTTCAATGAAGTGTTCTCTCAAGTTGTGAGTATGCTTCTTCTTGTAATTCATAAAATCATGTAGGACCTCATCACTGGTCCTAGTGTCGCTCTCAGAAACTGTACCGCTCCCTGACATCCCTGAAAAATGAGCAGGCCAAAAAACAACAAACACACTAAAGTGTTAGTTAAACCTTAACACATGAATTTCCAATTAGCATTAGGTATTTCACAAGTGAAAAAATAAGTTTAACTTTATTGGCTCCCACTTTCCCGGATTAACCGGAGCATATCATACAATTTCACACACCAATTAACACATGATTTAAGAATTGAAGACATACATTAGGAGCATATCACACATATTATCAACTAAAAGGTCTTCACTTAAGTCCTTAAAGCAAATAAAAACATTTAAATGAAGCTACACTTCAAAAACAACATTGGAACACATGAAAATGCATCCGAACGGACACAAAACAAGCTGAAAACGGTAAAAAACAAGACGAAACAGGACAACACGCGCCGGAACACACGCAAAAATGGCCGGACGCTCCGGCACGCACCGCCAGCAGCTGCCACGCGCCAGCACGTGCCCGCACGCGCCCACACGCGCCGACATACCGCCGGACAGCCACCGGCGCCTGAATCACACGCGCGGCTGTCAACTGTCGGCGCGTGGACTTCACGCGCCACCTACGGATTTTCCGGTCACCGGCGCGTGGGCTTCACGTGCCACCGCCGGCGCCGCCGTCGCAGCTATCGCCGTCCGATGTCCGGGTCGGGTCTGATCCGCCTCTAAGTGGGTCGGATCCAAGTTTGATAATTGCATTTGGGCCCCTGAAGAGTATCTAATTCTCTAAAAACAGACCCAAAAGTCTCTGAAAAAATTCAAATAGACCCCGATCGCGAATTTTTTTCAAAAAATCGTATCTTGTTCAAAACTCAACGAAAAAACCCAAACGATACATGGATGGAATCCTCATTGAACGTAGATTAAAACCATACCAAGAATAAACTCGATTTCGTTCGATTTCACAGTGTAATTTCAGATCTAAAACCGAGTCACGAAAAATTTAAAAAATTCATAACTCTCTTGTTTCTTATCCAAAAATTACAAAAAAAATATGTATGGAATCCTCATCATACGTACTATCACCCAGTATTCAGAAAATCTACAAAAAATTTCTGAAATCGTTCGTATTTCGTATATCAAAATCGGGCCAGTTTTTGAAAAAATCCCAAACTTTGAAAAATCATAACAATTAATCCATTAGGCCAAAAATTGCAAATAAATAATCCCTGGAATCCTCGTCTCACCCTCTATCCATTGATACCAAAATCAATGCATTTCAATCAACCGAAAAATTTGACTATTTTTTAGGATCAGTGTTCGGGAAAAACAGGATATACCAAATCCATACGAATAAGACCTTAATACATGAACTACATCAACTACGCAGATAATCATGTAATCAACAGGAACAACATGCTATAACATCCATGAATTAAAACAACAGAAGCATGCCTGGAAAAAAATATGAAACGGGATACCAACAATATGGCTCTGATATCATATGTTGGAATTGATCGCCCCACCAATCTCGTGACCAACACGAACAGGAACACTAACCTGTAATTAATGCAGCGGAAGTAAATATGAACCATATTGATATCCTCGGTCAGTCCTTTTCCTCGTCCCCAAAAGTCCAGTACTCAGGATCCAGTACACATAATAGTTTGTGTACAATTATTCACGAATTGGCATTATCAAGAATATTGAATGTTTAATGTACACTGTGAGTTTTATTTCTATTTCAGGAGATCATTTTTAGGGAGTTTGTATTCTGTTCTTCTGTTCACAGAATGTTCCCCATCTCTTAAGGCTTAAGTCTTATTCTCTTATATTTCTTGAAGCCCATTAGCCCATTAATGAGAATTAGGATACGAAAGTTTAATTCCACATAACTTCCATAACTCCCTCCAACTATATCCATACTTCATTATGTGGATTTTATATATAATTAATATATGAAATATTATTTACAATTTTAAAATCGAAATATTATCAATTCGATTAGATTTTTAAATTTTTTTGTTTTACGAATACCCCATGGGTAAACAACTTAGCGGGAAACTAATGGCGGAAAATAAAGTTCCAATTATATGCTGCCACGTGTCAAAGAATTATTGGTTACTGAGATTTGTAAATGGATGATATTTCTTTGCATCGCATATATTTTCCAACCGCTGTAAAGCCTAAATGGCAAAAGCTTTCCTCCACCACTCTACTCTGAAACCACCAGCTCTCCGCCGTGAAAACTTAATAAAATGGCCTTGAGCACCATATCAAAGCTCAACAATGCGAATATCTGGTCTACAAACTCCATTAAATACATTCACCACGATTCCGTCACTCACTATCACAGTGCACCGCCAAGAGTCCGAATTCAGGCGGCGGCACAGTCTACTGGAGGTGAATTCGAGGTGGGGAAGCTGGAAAGACCCAAATGGGCCGGCGAAACGCCGCTCTCTCGGCTCGTCGGAGCCCTAATTTCCTTTAAACCTCTGTACTCTGTTATGAAACTCGGTGCTAGACAAGTTCTCATCAGGTAAAATTCTAGGGTTTCTGAATTTTTTTTCTTACAACAATTCAATTCACTTTTATGTTTTTTTGTTTCTGCCAGTTTCCTAATATATGAATTATGAAATCTGGGGTTTGAATTTGGGCAGTACAGCTGAGAAAACCAACATTCCTTGGAGGGATATGACCAAGGAGATATTGGAATCGAATGTGTATAAGGAAAAGGATATTATTGAGGACTCATCTGTTGTTTATCCAGACTGTAATTTCTCAATCCTATGAATAATTATGCTTCCCAAATTTTGTGGCATTAAATTAAGCTATCTTTGTTTTCCAAATTCTGTATTAGTGTATCGCCACAGTCTAATTTGGATGGTATCAAGTTTGATTTGGATGTTTGATCATGACCGAACTTAGAACAGGAAATTCATCACTGATTGTCAATATTTATCTTATTTTATGCAGATTATCTCAATCCCTTTCATGCTTATGATGAGGGGAATCTCTCTTGGCTGGTAACTGGTTTTCTCCAGAGTTTGCATCCTGTTTACTGAGATAATGTAAAAGTTATTATCTGATAAAGCCAATTTTTACCACAGGCTGCAGCAGAGGCAGAGGCTGCAACTATGACGATGATGAGGCGATCTATACCGGATGCTTCAACTCTAGACGAAGCAAACCAAATAGTTCGTGGAAACTGGCTTCAAGCAATTGTAAACCATCACCTACAATATTCAGGAAACTCCACTATTGGAGACATTCTTGATATTGGATGCTCTATTGGTGTGAGCACAAAATGTCTTGCTGACAAATTCCCTTTGGCCAAAGTCACTGTATGTTTAGATTAAAAATGTTTACTTGCAGGTCTGCATTAGGAAATAGTATGGTTTAAGTAGTGGAGATAACGGCTTATTGTGCAGGGACTTGATTTATCTCCTTACTTTCTTGCTGTTGCGCAATATAACGACAAGAAAAGAAACGAGGGGAAACAGATGATGAGATGGATCCATGGAAATGGTGAAAACACGGGCTTGCCCTCAAGATCATTCGATCTTGTTTCAATCGCTCTTGTGGTATGACTCATTTCCCGAAAAATTCACTTCTCATGGAATTCATATACACATTTCTTGTTCTGTCTTGTATGAATGCAGTTTCATGAGTGTCCTGAAAGAGCAATCAAGAATATGGTAAACGAAGCATTTCGGCTTCTCAGACCTGGGGGGACTTTTGTTACGACTGATAACTCGGTATTTAGCCATTATCTGAGCCTAATTTACAGAATCATAATATATATGCAGGTCTAAATTTTACTCATTATACTTTTTGTCATTTTGCAGCCAAAATCAAAGATTCTTCAGGTAACTTTGTTCGAAGTTTGCCTTGTTTCTAGATGCAAAAGTTTAAGGCAAATATTTGTATGATACAAGTTGGTCAGTATTAGACTATTAGTTGTCTTCACTGAACAATATTAATTGTGTGCAACTTTTACTCAAGGTTTAACTATACTGGGTTAATTTTGTGGGATACTTTCAAGTCAAGCATTGCTCGGGTTGATTTCTTAGTTCAAGATCTAGGATGACAAAGAATTAGTAGATCTGTTTCAATTAATCTTGAGCTAGTCCTTTAATAGGTTGATATGATGTTTGATGGGTTTCAGGAACTATCACCGGTGATGTTCACATTGATGAAGAGCACGGAACCTTTTCTAGATGAATACTACTTGACTGATCTCGAAGAAACGCTGAAGGAAGCTGGCTTTATCAACGTCCAGATGGCCATGACGGATCCTAGACGCAGAACTGTGACAGCTACAGTCCCATTTTGATGCTTTTCTTTCCTTTGATTTTTCTCCACAGATGTATCATTGATCTTTCAATCAGTCATCTTATTGCATGTAGAGAAATTTTCAAAATTAAGAGAGGGAATCTGTATTTAAACAAGGCATGTGCCGTGAGATTAAGTTAAATCTTTTTTTGGAAAGTAAGTAGCAAAAGAATTATAAGAACCATATAAATCTGGGATCAAGATTTGTGCAGGACAGTGATCTTTGGATCACACATGTGCATATACAAACTCATATAGGCATCTGCAGATAATTATAGGCACGCCGTCTGTGGGAATCGAACCCACGACCACATGGTTAAAAGCCATGCGCTCTACCGGCTGAGCTAAGACGGCTGATCATTTGATCATAAATGATTGATTCTGAAACTAGAAATTTTAACAAATTCTTGATAAAAGAATCAGGGTCACACACAAATTTGATTAGTGTAATTCTATCTGAAGAAATATTTAATGGTTGGATTGAATGTATTTAACCGAGTAATTACGATGGTGTTTAGTTAAACTAATTTTAAACATTTTATAAGTTGTTTTAAGAATTTATAAGATATTATTTTTAAGAGGGAGTTTGATTGAGCTTATAAACTCTTTAAAACAGTCTAAAAGTTGTTTCAAAGCTTATAAATTCTCTTAGAATATTTGGTAAAATAAGATGTCTAATAATTTATAAGATTTTAAAAATAAATGTCTGACACCTTGTAAGCTGCTGAAAAAAAAAAGTGTATTTATTTAGGTTATAAGGGTTATCAAGGCCAGAGGAAGGAAAAAATATCTCGCCTTCTATTGTCCAATTTTTCCTTTCAAACCTTTCTTTGCTCAAGAAGTGTTTTGTTTCATGGATTAAGGTTGATTAAATTTCTAATTCCATATAAAATTGTGTTGGTTTTTAAGATTTGAGCTCAGAATTAAATTCCGCTCAATATGCGAATGCAATCTAATCCTATAAAAAATTGATAACTTGATCTCAATTATTATATTAGATTAATTTTAAGAAAATAATTATAAATATCAAATATATATTATTTTAAAATAATTGCAATTAATACTATTCATCGAATTCTATCATATTCTATTTATCCTTTCTAAAAAAAATCAAACACCTTTTTATTGATTATTCAGCAATTTTAACAATCTCAGCTAATGTGTGAAAACCAACCTTAATTTGGGAGAAATGAAAAAGTATACGCACCCTAAAAATTTAAAAACTCGGTGGCAATTTTCTAACTGAAAAACTTGCGGCGGAAAATGAAATTTCCAATCATATGCAATCCACACGTCAACAAACGATTGGCTACTGAGATTTGCATACGGATGTTATTCAATGCATCGCATTTCCAACCGTCGCAACGCCCAAAAGGCAAAAGCTCTCCGCCACCACTCAACTCTACAACCACCAGTTCTTCGCCGTGAAAGCTCCAAAAAATGGCCGTAAGCACCATATCAAAGCTCAACAATGCGAATATTTGGTCTACAAACTTCAGCAAATCCATCCACCACGATTCCGGCACTCACTATCGAAGAAGTGCACCGCCAAGAGTCCGAATTCAGGCGGCGGCGCAGTCGACTAGTGGTGAATTGGTGGCGGAATTCGAGGAGGGACAGCTGGAAAGACCCAAATGGACCGGCGAAACGCCGCTTTCTCGGCTCGTCGGAGCCCTAATTTCCTTTAAACCTCCGTACTCTGTTATGAAACTTGGTGCTAGACAAGTTCTCATCAGGTAAAAATCTAGGGTTTCTAAATTGTTTTTGTTTTAACAATTCAATTTTCATTTTGCTTTATTTTCTGTAATTATCCTAAAATATGAAATTTGGGTGTTGAATTTGGGCAGTACAGCTGAGAAAACCAACATTCCTTGGAGAGATATGGCTAAGGAGATATTGGAATCGAATGTGTATAAGGAAAAGGATCCTATCGAAGACTCATCAGTTGTTTATCCCGACTGTAATTTCCTCAATCATATGAATACTTGTGCTTTCCAAATTTTTTTTTTCATACATTAAGCTGTCTTCATAGTCTGATTTCCGTATTAGTGTGCATCTCTGCAATCTAACCTTATTCCAAAAAATTGCAATATTTTTGAATCGTTTGGTGTTCTTTTGTTACATTAGGACACAAAATCTTCTATTACATCCTCTAAATGAATGATATAGGAGGTGTAATTACTCACTGTTATCTAGTATGTGTAATGTATACAAAGATTAAAACTGCCAATTGGAACCCCATTTATCCGATTTTTCGAAATTCATCGATATCGAATTTTGATTTTGATGTGTAATGATAAATGTGGTGTGTTCTTGAACTTAGTTAGAACAGGAAATGCAGAAATTTGTGTCATTCTTAAGGATTTATCTTCTCTTTGTGCAGATTATCTTAATCCTTTTCATGCTTATGATGAGGGCTTGGCTGGTAACTAATTTTCTCTAGAGTTTGCATCTGATTACTAGCACCATGGAGAAGCAATAATCTCATATAGCCATTGTTCTACAACAGGCTGCAGCAGAAGCTGAGCCTGCAACTATGTCAATGATGAGAAGAGCTATACCAGATGCTTCATCTCTTGACGAAGCAAACCAAATAGTTTGTGGAAATTGGCTTCAAGCAATTGAAAACCATCACATGCAATATTCAGGAAACTCAACCATTAGAGACATTCTTGATATTGGATGCTCTGTTGGTCTTAGCACAAAATTTCTTGCTGACAAATTCCCTTCAGCCAAAGTCACAGTATGTTAGATTATAAATGCTTTCTTGCAGTTTCTTTAATAGGAAATAGTATGGTTTGAGTTGTGAAAATATTGACTTGTTGGGCAGGGACTCGATTTATCTCCCTACTTTCTTGCTGTTGCTCAATATAATGATAAGAAAAGAAACAAGGGGAAACAGATGATGAGATGGGTCCATGGAAACGGTGAAAACACGGGAATGCCCTCAAAATCATTCGACCTTGTTTCAATCGCTTATGTGGTATGTAGTGAATGCTCCTAATCTTTGGTCGCATATGTGTACAGATTTTTGGTTTGAATCTTGTATGAATGCAGTACCATGAGTGTCCCGAAAGAGCAATCAAGAATATGGTGAAGGAAGCATTCCGGCTTCTTAGACCTGGAGGGACTTTTGCTGTGACTGATAACTCGGTATTTTAGCCATGATCTGAACCTTATTTACAGAATCATAATTCATATTACATGCAGGTTTGAACACTACTCACTATACCTTCTTTTTTTTTTTTTGCCATTTTTTGCAGCCAAAATCAAAGATTCTTCAGGTAAATTTCTTGGCCTTGTTTCTTGACTAAAATCAAGCATGAGCTAGTAAGGTTGATGTGGTGTTTGATGGATTTCAGGAACTATCGCCGGTGTTGTTCACGTTGATAAAGAGCACGGAACCTTTTCTGGATGAATACTACTTGACTGATCTCGAAGGAACGCTGAAGCAAGCTGGTTTCGTCAACGTGCAGACGGCCTTGACCGATCCTAGACACAGAACTGTGACAGCTACAGTCCCATTTTGACGTTTGTTTTCCTTTGATTTTCCTCCACAGATGCATCAGTGATGTTCC
This sequence comes from Prunella vulgaris, assembly GCA_026898435.1. Taxonomy (NCBI): domain Eukaryota; kingdom Viridiplantae; phylum Streptophyta; class Magnoliopsida; order Lamiales; family Lamiaceae; genus Prunella; species Prunella vulgaris. The sequence goes on from JAPKLY010000478.1 coordinate 20,368, forward strand.
ACTCATTGCTGTCATATTGATATAATTGTATTTAGAGAGCCTTTTCTTTAAAATTATACAAAGCCGCTGCATTTTTTTTTTTAAATTTTGTTTGATAAGAGAATCTGTTATCGCTATCATTGCTTTACTCTTTTAGAAACTAAGAAATTGTGGTTAGGCATTGCTTTACTCTTTAAGAAAATACAGACTCAGTGGATGGATTGATTCTGGTGTACAGGTTTTAGATAAATACTCAGTGCAAAACACTCCATCTAGTAATCATTTCAAATAATTATGCATAAAATATAAAAATATATATATTTGAAAAATATTGCAGCATTATTCATAAATTACAAGATTGATAGAAAGATTCACATTTTGGATTGATTATTAAAATAATGTGGAAGACTTCAAAAAATATTTTCCAACTATTTAACTAAATTGATCTTTAACATTTAATTAAAAGAAGAATTTGTATATATTGTAGTAGAGATTTAAATAATAATGTTAAAGATAATTTAAAAAAAAAATTGAGCTACTAGTATTTTAAAGATTGTGAATTAAAAAATATGAAGATGTGGATAAAAAAGTAATCGACGGCCATACCTTATTTTAAAAAATACAAAATTATAAAAAAAATTTAGAAATATAAGGAGAAAATATTGAATTAAACCACATCGAATTTGATAAATTTTGAAATAGATAGCAGGGGATTTTATAAAATTTGGAACCACACAAATTTTATTAGTTTAATTCTCTCTAAAATAATTTAATGATGGATTGAATGAATCAAAATAATTTAATTTTTTAAGCGGGCATAACTAATTTTAGGCTAGATTCTTGGGTTGAGAATAATGCAGTGAAGACCCATGAGGCCATGAGGTCGACACTCGACAGGGAGATGAATAACTAATATTTTCTTAATATCATAAATATATTTCTAATATTTTCTAAATTTTATAATAATTTTGATATATTTTTTTAATTTTAAACTGAGTACGTTATAGGATAGATATAAATACGTATATTGTGATTCAAATTCATATATAGATACGTGATTTAAATCCATTTAAAAATATCACAAAAATCATATCTATCAAGAAATCATTAAAATTCTGATTTGGAATCTACAAATTCTTAATAAATTATATATAAAGATAACTATGAAAATAATAATTTCCATCTAGTCAACTTAGTTTTGAGATATAAACCAAATCTTAAAAATTCAAGATACGAACTAAAATCTCGGAATTTCGATCTACAAAATATGAAAAGTCAGAGGATAAAATCAAATTTAAATTACAATACTAAAAATAATATTGATGCCATTAGATTAGGTGACTGTAATATAATAATAAAATTTTAACAGAAATAGCAGTCGTAAACCCCAAGAAAGAGTTTTATCATCAAATACCAGTAAATATATTTCTTTTTTATTTATTTATATTTATCATAAAATATCAGTAAGAATCAGAATAAGAGTCAATGGGCACTCATTTGCACACGTGTCAAGAACCCATGTAAAAATGAAACCAGGTGAACCCAGCCTCTACGCTTCTCATTCTTTTACTCAAGCCCACCTCTCTCTCTCTTTCTCTCTGATACTTGTATATATACTTTTTTGTATATATATCTTTAAAAATTGATCCATGTAGAAGGGTTCTTCTGGATTATTTCCTCTTGCTCTCTCCGTAAGTACCTTTGCTTTCACCTTTTACTAATTAATTTTTTCTGTTTATTTTTACATGTGTATGGATAATCATAGCTTTTCAAGAGCTTTTTCCTGCTTCTCTGCTTTTGCAAATTCGTGTAATTCTGTATTTGTTTCTTTTTTCTTCCTTTTTTTGTGCGTATATTTGGGGGGGGGGGGATGATTAGGTGTAGATAGCGGGTGCTCTCTACTGTGATCGTGTGTGCGTTTGCGAGATAATTTTTTTTTCCCTTCTTCTTTGAAAAATTTTCCTTTCTTAAAAGGGGGTTAATTGCTAATAAAGTTACTTTCTTGATTATTATAGAGTAAAGTCTTGAGTTTTTATTTGGTTGGTGATTGACTAAGGTAAAAAAAAACAGAATTGGTGTCTGTGTTCTTGATGATTTAAGGGTGTAAAAAGAGGAGAACTTGTGAAGAGTTTATTCCAATTACATGGAAAGGGCTTCTCAAAAAGCTTTACTTTTGGGGCAAAGGTTTTTGTAATTGTAGCACAATGCTATCAGGAATATTTGAGTTTATTCTCCCAAGTTAAGGCAAGGGGTTTCTTGTTTATGGGTATTTCTGTATTTTGTGTAAACCCCGAATAACTACCTTCTTAAGTTTTAGGCTTTACCCAATTCTTCTCTTCATCTTACTGCAGAAAAGGAAGGGAATGATCTTATGTTCTTTTTATTTTTTTCTGTGGGAAGATGTTTGTTTGCTTTTTCTTCATGTTAGACTTCATTATGCTGGTTCTTTAGCCTGCACAAGTAATAGATTTTGTTTCCTTTTTTTTGTGGCTAGTGTTTCTTGATTATGCATAACCAATCATGAATTACCATATTTTCACTTTTTTTGGTGTCATGATGCTGCATTTTGAAGGAGTAATTTGATTTTATTTTTTGTAGATTGAAATAGGATCCGTAAATTGTCTTCTTGGCATCGCTTTAACTTTACATTTGAAAAACTGAATTTCGATCAAATTCAGTATAAACCAGGGGTCCTTCTTAAATAGCCTAATTTACTCTCTATATCTTTTCTGACTCTTTTGTGTTCGAATTCTGCAGCTGATAGATACTTTCCTGGAAACAAAGACTAAGCCTGTTGAAATCAAAATATCCTGCTATGGAATTCAAAGGTATAACTTGGGCTGGAAATATATACCAGAAGTTTGAGAATATGTGTTTGGAAGTGGAAGAAGCAATATACGAGGTAAATTCTTCCTCCCCCAATCTTGAGCTTCAATTTGCATGCCTTAGCTGTCCCCCTCTCTCTCTCTCTCTCTAGAATTTAGCAAATAAAGATGGCAAAAACTGTGTTTGAAGATGGGTGTGGGCAGTAATGTTAATTTCTTCAAATGATTCCAAAAGGGTGCGGGTATTGTATTCTTGATTGGGTCCCAGCTTCCTCTTATATAGGAAAACAAATATAATCATGCTAGTTTTTTTCTTGTGCTTATAGAAAATATTTCTGCCCTTATTTTGTTTTTTGTCGGGAGGTGGGGGTGGGATGGGAGGGGAGGCGATTAATTAGTTGATGGATACAATAAATTTTATTGCCACCAAATACTAATGTTGCAATTCTAACATAATGAACTATAATACATAACTGATTTTAGTTTTTACATATGTCATTTATCTTAAAACAGGATACTGTTAAATACGTGGAAAATCAAATGCAGAAAGTCGGCTTTAGTGTAAAGAAGTTCTGTTCAGAAGTAACAGAAGATTTGCTTCCTCCTTCCTGCGTATATCCTGTGAACTTAGCTTCTGGTGACTTGTCTCTCAACTCTTATGGTGATATTAATGTCATTAAAAAGCCAATACCAAGCATGTTTGACTGTCATCCTGATCTTAAGAAGAAAGAAAGCGAGGGTCAAGTGATTACTGATCCCACTGCTGAAAAAAAATCATCCCCAAATGGCTGTTATGATATAAACTCTCTTTTAGTTCCCACGAAGCCACGTACACCTATATATGAGAAAGTTGAAGCAAAGAAAATTACAGTTGGGATCAAAAGGATTTCTAGGAAGAAGCTCCCTTCAAAAGATGATTGTCGAACAAATTCGACTTCTGGAGATAGGATCGAGCTTGCATCTTGTGACAAAAATTTGGTGTCGACCTTGAACTTAGATGTGAAGAGAGAATCTGAAGAAGTAACTGAAGATTCACGTCCTCGGTCCTGCGTATATCCTTTAGCTTCCGGTGACTCGTCTCTCAACTCTTATGGTGATATTAACGCCACTAAAAAGCCTATACAAAGCATGTTTGACTGTCATCATGATCTTGAGAAGAAAGAAAGCGAGGGTCAAGTGATTTCTGATCCGACTGCTGAAAAAAAATCATCCCTAAATGGCTGCTATGATATAAACTCTCTTTTAGTTCCCACGAAGCCACGTACACCTATATATGAGAAAGTTGAAGCAAAGAAAATTTTAGTTGGGATCAAAAGGATTCCTAGGAAGAAGCGTCCTTCAAAAGATTCTTGTCAAAAACCTTCACCAGTTGAATCTTTTGGGCAAAATGAAGATAAATTGGATTCCACTTCCCCTGCTTTTCAGAGTAACTTATTAGGTGAGCCTGTATGTTTAAAAGGAGATTATGAGTCTACCTCATCTTGTTCTGGCATGCCCTCTGAATCAACTGGTAATTTATCTGGATAAATTAAGATTCTTTTTTTTTTTGTTTACTACCAATGTTTTATGAATTTTTGTTCTTTGATAGGTACATCTGCGAATGGTGTCTCATTTTCCATGTTGGGGTCTAGCATTAGAAGTAACACTTGTAATATTGAATCCGGGGGTGGTGTGGTTATGATGTCTGATGAAGGTAATACAAAGTTAAGATGTTTTGGAGAAGGGTATCATCAGCTTTTGTTTTCTGATTCCATTATTTGACCAAAATAAAAATCCGAATCAATTTTCTATTTTACTTTTGCAGGTAAATCCATGAAAGATGTGCCATCGATTGTTAGTGCTACTCTATGCGATGCTGATCCCTGTGACAAGGAGACTCTTAAGTCTGGTGAAGGTATATTGAGATAGATGGTATAAAAATTCTGTGTGTTCATCGTTTTGGCCATATATAATTCTTTTGTTAACATTTCCTTGTGAGAAATAAAAATTATGGAGACAGCTTACAGAGCATGGTTCTGATAGATATTGGTAAAGGCTGGAAAACGTATGATGTGAGAGTAAGAGTGTGCTTTGAGAACCAAGTTTGATAGTGAGTGATATAAAAGGACTGAAGCTTGAAATATGTGAACTTTAGGGACCAAAATTAGTATTTATCATTAAATCTGCATATTACAGAAGTGGAAACATTTCTTTTTTGTTTAGAGAGCTGCAAACAACGGAGCCATATACACAATGATTTTGTATTTGGTGTCAATAGGTAGAACCCAACAGAGTAGATATATAAGCAGTGATGTTTGAAAGAAATGTTTTCCTGTCTAATTGTTTGAAAGCATTGATGTGTTTTTGTGGTGGGACGAGATAACTAACCTTCATTTGATAATATGCATTTATGTATATGCAAGGATGATCTCAATGTGACATCTTATTGTAATAGTTGTTACTGTGCTTGTTTGTCACCTTTGCTCATGTTGTGTCTCGTTGATCGAGTGTTCAGATGAATTTGACTTGGAGATCATTGAAGACGATGAATTTGCTGAACTGGGATTAGAAAACATTGAAAGGGAAAAGCTGGACGAAAGCTGTGTCATGGTGGATGGAGACGAGCTTCTTAATCTTCCTCAAGGGACTAAGAAACATATGTCGTACAAGGTTCCCTCTCTCTCCCATTCTGTCTCTCCTCATGCATGGTTTTCTATATTAACTGAATAAATTTATTTCAGAGGAAGATCCGTGAAGCTGTCTCGTCGAAGTTGAGATCAAGAAAAGACAACCGGCGCCAGGGAAGCAACGATGAGACGGCGAAAGAGAAAGGACCAGCTCGTGAGTCTCTTGAATCTGGTTGGGAACTTCTTTAGAAATGCAAAATTGCTGCAAAATGGGGACCAGCTTTTGCTCTGAAATTGTGAATAATGATGGAGAAGATGCCCCTCTGTCCATCAAATAATATAGTTGAAAATATGAAATCATATTGAGAGAGAACGGAGACGATGTTCTGATCATTGCTTTTAACAAATTCAGCAGCATAATATGCACATACTTATTTCATGGGGTTGACGTAGTTCTTAAATACCGTTGACTATATATCATTTCCCCTTTTCAAATGTGATTGGAAGTTTAATCATTGTTATGAGTGTTTAGATTCTTGATTGCTTTTTGGTGCTTAATTAATACTCCATCCTCCCCTATAATTAGATTGCTAAAAAACCAAAAAAGGTGTAGGTTTTTTTTTTTTTTTTCCCTTTATTCAAAATGTCAAAAAATAACTCTATTTTCTCAAATTGATCCCTTATATACATTTTTATTTATATTTTGTCATTTTTTTTACTCATAAATAATAGATAAAAGTTTATATGAATTCGAATTTATATGTTCCTCCCATTTCAAAATTACTTTCAATGGTTCTGGACACACGAATTAAGAAAAAGTGAGTATATTGGTGTAAAACCAAATAATAAAAAAAAAGTGACTTTCATATTGGTTCAAAAAAATGATTATATTTACAAATTGGTTCACAATATCTGCACAGAAGTATATTTTTTACTGCACAGAACTATTTTGTAATTTTTCCTAAAAGATGTATTTTATTGATTTTTGTAAGTATAAAAGATTTTCTTTTTGAATTTACGAAAGTAAAGTTGGGACGTTCAAATAATGTAAATGTGTTCTTGGGACGGAGGGTGTACATTTTTTTAAGTTTTATTAAATATCTATGTCAATTATCACATCCATTGGAATATTAATTTAATCATCAAAAATAAAATAAGGTGATCATAAGACGTAGTCCCACATCCAAAGACTTCAGCTATCCATTGCTCGAGTTAGAATATGCAATCTTTTGAGAGAATCATGGGAAGAGAATTATGTGCAATAGTTTCGTTGTTTTATGTGAGAGTTTGTTTTGCTGCATCTCTCATCAACATGTCCAATACAGACATGTCCTCCCTTTTAGCTCTCAAATCGGGCTTCGATTCCGACATCTTAGCCGCCAACTGATCCCAAGAGACCTCTTTCTGCACGTGGATTGGCGTCACTTGTGGTTGGAGGCACCTACGTGTGACAGCCTTGGATCTCTCAGGATTGGGCTTACGTGGAAGCATCGCCGGAGAAATATGCAATCTCTCGTTCCTGAGCTCGTTAAACATAGGCAACAACAACATCAGCGACCGTATCCCTGGTGAAATAGGGAAGTTGAGACGCCTTCGTGTGCTACGCATGCCGAAGAATCAGCTGAGTGATGGCATTCCTGAAAGCATAGAACTGCTGAGCAAACTGAAGGAGGTGAGCCTTTTTAATAACTACTTAAGTGGGGATATCCCCCTGAGTTTTGGGAACCTGTCAGGGCTTCAACAACTCGAATTAAGCAGTAACCAATTCACAGGTATGATCTCACTGCCTTTTCCAACTTTACGTCCATTTAAATTTCCTTAATTGTTCTCTCATATGTCTCGGCAGTTTGTTTAATATCAGGTATTAAAGTTTTTTTTGTAGTCCTATAATTTGATATGCATGAATAATATCTTTTGATAATTTGAAAATATTTTGATTTTGGTATTTAATAATTGGGATCAAATTCAAAATTTTAACAAATTAATGTACTGCAAAAAATTTAATCCAATAATGGCTCATTTGGTTCAACAGACAAGATAAATAACTCAAGATAGGTTAGATAAGATTATAATCTAGAGATTGTTATTTGTGAATTAAATAGTAGTATATTTGGATTGATTGATTAAGATGATTAATAATGTAAGATAATTTTATTTTGAATGTTTGGATTGTAAAATTAATAATAATTTTTTTTATATAAAACGTTTCACATACCATATTTTTAGATGTGTCATATCCATACCCATATTTATTATCAAGATTGATTCGCGGGTCTTTAGAGTTCGATGGTCATTAGAGTTTGTTGAATGAAGCCGATTTCTCATACCATCAGACGTCAAATTCTTTGAGGAATGATAAATTTGGGAAAATGCATTTAAAAATGATTTTTTACTATACGTTAAAATTCTTTGAGGAATGATTTAAAAATGAAGCCGATTTCTCATATAAATTTTCAAATCAAGGTAGAACCAAATTCCAAATTTGAAAATGAAAAATTCAATTGTATTACTATAAAGGCAAATGCATTATATTATATGACGAAATGTGTGTTACTATCAGATCAAATATACTCCCTCCGTCCCGTAGGAATTTTCACCCTACGGGACGACACATTTTTTAAGGAAAATGTGTTTTATATATAAAGTAGTGGCATATGGGTAAATATGTGTATAGGTTTGTGAGTGTGCACGTAAATCAATGTTCCCTTTTTTAGTAGTGTGCAAATTTGTGTGGGACGTCCAAATAAGAAAAGTGTGCAAATTCCTATTGGATAGAGAGAATATTATTTTTATATACAGTCGCACATGTTTGACCATATAGTAACACAATTTGGGGAACAAATATGTGTTACTATTAGATCAAATATGTGTTACTATCTTATAAAATATTATTATTTTACATATCCATTTGATTTTATAAAATAAATAGTTTTTCACATAATATAAAAGCAAAATGTATGTTACTATAAAGAAAAATAATGATTTTTCATAAATATTTATTTATTTGTATATAAATAATTTTTATATAATAACACATATAAAATAGTAAAAAGTGTATTACTATACATATCAATATATTTATATTTAAAGGGATGTGATTAAATTTAAAAATACATATTTGTTCTTATAAAAGTACATTTTGTCCTTATAGTAACACACATTTGTCCATGTAGTAACACAAACTGGTGAGTAAATCTGTGTTACTATTTAGAGTAAATGTATGTTACTATCATATAAATGTTGCTCTTTTTATATATGTTCAATTGTTTTTATAGAATAAATAGTTTTTCACATAATATAAGAACAAAATGTGTGTTATTATAAGAAAAATATTACTTTTTCATAAATATTTATCTATTTGTATAGAAATAATTTTTTTATATAATAATGCATATAAAATAGTAAAAAAATGTGTTACTATATAAATCAATATACCTAGATTTGAAGGGATTATGATTAAATTAAAAAGTACATATTTATTCTTATAAAAGTGTATTTTCTTTTACAGTAACACACATTTACCCATATTGTAACACGCATTTGCCCATATTGTAACACAATCTGGGTAGCAAATGTGTGTTACTATTAGAGCAAATGTGTGTTACAATCTTATGAAATGTTGTTATTATATATAATAAATAGTTTTTCATATAATACAAGAGTAAAATGTGTGTTACTATAAGAAAATATGTTATTTTTTCATAAATATTTTTTATTTTTAAAGAAATAAGTATTTTTTATATAGTAAAACATATAAAATAATAAAAAAATTGTGTTACTATATGAATTAATATATCTAGATTTAAAGGGATGATGATTAAATTAAAAACACATATTTATTCTTATAAAAATATATTTTGTCCTTACAGTAACACACATTTGTTCATGTAGTAACACACATTTGTTCATGTAGTAACACACATTTGTCCATATACTAACACAAATTGATAAGCGAATGTGTGTTACTATTTAGAGTAAATGTATGTTACTATCATATAAATACTTTTTTTATATATATATTCACTTATTTTTATAGAATAAATAAATATTCATATAATACAAGAGCAAAATGTGTGTTGCTATATATAAAAAATATTAGTTTTTCATAAATATTTATTTAGTTTAGATAAATAATTATATTTTTATATAATAACACATATAAAATAATAAAAAAATATATTATTATACCTAGATTTATTTCTTGTATAACATATTTTTGTTAATTAAAAAGAATTCTTGGATTGGTAGAAGAATTAGATAGATTAATTAGCATTAAGATGAATAAATTAATATTTTCACTTTAATATATTATCAATATCAATGTAATCAGCTAGCAACTTTATAGGTATGCATGTTCACTTTATCAATTCTTATATAGGTGTTGAACGCACTCAACATTTGACCCGCGATTTTTTATTTGACCCGAAAGATTAAATTGTTAATTATTATGGTATGTTTTACATCGTTTACTCATAAAAAAATATGCAATTGACAATTTTGCTCTCTATATCATAAACAAAAATAAAGTGAATTATAATTCTTCTTTCCAATATAAGAGGAGTATTTTAGTAAAAATAAATACAATGAATTATTATCATACCTCTTCTCTAAGATAATATTATCCATCATTCATAAAGATAATTAAATTTTAATTTTGAGCTTTTTATTAATTTCGGGTCTTTGTCCATTAAACTAAATATCAAATTACATAAAATAATTAAATTTATCTTAACTTATCTAACGAAACAAATGACGCCTAAATTTAAAGATTTTGTCCTACAGTTAGGAGCTCGAGGATATGATAATTTAATCTTGCCGCCCGCTCATAGTTGGTGCAATTAAAAAGATTTTGAAATTATATCAATTTCTTGTACTAAAAAGATAGAATTACTCTTCAATATATCTCTAGTTATATTACATAACAAATAAAACAATTAAATGTGAATTCATATTTCAAAGTTAAAAAAAAATGTAAGTGGACCCTTGGTATGGACGTAGGACTTTACGATCACGCCCTACACGAGTTTGGAATGTAACATCCATATTTCACATCCCAAACTCAATTCACACTTATAAATACCTATTAAAGCTATTATTACTCTTTCCAACACAACATTCATAAAATACCTATTATACATATTATTATACCTATAAAATCAATCATTATCACACTTTGATTTGACATAAAGTAACATCCTACCCTACTAAAATACCAAAACAAACATACACTTTTACTATTCATTAAGGTTTTTACATCTTAGGATTTCAAAATCATGACTTGCTACGACCCCTTAAATCCCAAAACAAACACACCCTTAGGAATTTATAAACATTCATATGACAGCATATTATTCTCCTCTGCATGTAAACATAGCTACATAACATTAATGAATCACATAAATATGTGTCATTTATATATATAAATTCAAATGACACATGGATTTGTGTCCACAGGTGAGTTACCTTCAACACTTTTGAATATATCTTCTCTGGTGTACTTAAATGTGGGAGACAACCAGTTGTCCGGCACCCTTCCAAAACATATATGCTCCCAATCTCCAAAGCTTGAATCCTTGGGTCTTTATTTAAATCAATTTGAAGGAGACTTCCTTTCCAATGTAATCCATTGCCATTCTTTGAAAACGCTCCCTCTTTCACGAAGCAAATTTGCAGGAAATATTCCAACTGAATTTTGGAACTTGTCCGCCCTTCAATGGTTTACTGCACGCAACAACAAATTCACGGGCACAATTCCTCCATCAATTGCCAATTTGACCCATTTGGTGAATTTCGACATTTGTGATAACAATTTTCATGGGATAATTCCTTCAGAAATTGGATTGCTATCAAGTTTAACAATCTTGACACTTGATACGGATAAGTTTAGTGGTGAAGTGCCCCAATCCATTTTCAATTTATCAAGGCTTCAATCACTTGGATTTTCTGAAAACAACTTGACTGGCTATCTTCCTTTTTGGATAGATAAAGGCCTTCCCATCCTGGAGGAATTCGGGATTTATAATAACCAATTTCATGGAGAGATTCCCACATCAATCTCAAATCTCTCCAAACTCACTCTGCTTGAGCTCGGTGCTAACTCATTCACCGGACATATACCAATAAATCTCGGTAACTTGCATCGACTGAATTTTATAGATTTGTTTAGTAACCAATTCACAAATAATATGTCCATGCCAGAACAAGGACTTCCTCTAGTCTTTGGCAGCTTGCAAGTATCTTGAAGTTGTAGTGGTATCAAGTAATCCCATAACCGGAGTCCTCCCAAAGTGATGGAGACGAGATCGGTTTCGATTCGAGGACGAATCGTTCCAAAGAGGGTGAGAATGATGGAGACGAGATCGCAATCTCGTTTAATTATGAGCATATTTGGAGAATCGAGAATATTAAGAAGATTATATTTATTTATTCTATTTCCTTTGTTATTTGATTTAATTAGATTAGATTTATAATTATGTTTGGTAGGTTGTTTGCTATTTAAGATCATAATGTAATTCATTGTTAGACAGTTTATGAAGCATTCAAGATGAATCAACGGAGTTAAAACGTTTTACACGTATCCGTAGTCTTCTGGGTATTCACAGAATCAACAGATCATTACGTTTGTTCGCGCTTCCGCCTGCATCAGTTGGTATCCAGAGTCACGGTCACGCTCCTGTCATGCCTCCCCGTCGTCACCGTCCCGTTGAGACTGCCATGGAGATGACAGAGTTGAAACACCGAATTAACTCTCTTTATCAATCTGTTCGAGCGATGCATCTCAAGCAAACTGAGTGCTATGATAAGTTTGCTATTTCTCCCCCACACTACCACATCCACCATCGCCAGCCACAACCAATACAACCGGACTTACAGATATTTTATGGTTCAGTTAATCCGATTGTAGTTTATGATTGGATATCCGCGTGTGAATTATTTTTTGACTCCAATTCTGTCCCCATGGACCGCCGAGTCTCGCTGGTGGCAAAGCACCTCCACGGCCACGCTGCCATATGGTGGAGTGATCTCAAGAAATTCCGTTTACGATTGGGTAAGCCCAAAATTAGAGATTGGCAGAAATTCACTAAATATTTAATCAGAAAATTCATACCAGGTGTGACACCGCTCGTTGGCATCCCCCAAGCATCACGCACACTGCCCATGTCCCACCAGTTTCGAGCCGCTATAGCAAACCACTTCTCATCCTCTCACCCATCTACAGGCGTTGCACACACTGCCATGGCCACCACGACTAAGGACCTGCCTTCTCCTTCAATTGGTGCTTTCGATCTCCGCTGTGTGCAAGAGGGGCGTTCATCCAGTGCAGCGAATCGCATTGATGTGCTTCTCGCTGGGGACGTGATGTTGATAATTTAAATTGGTTTAATGATGGGCCTTTATTTTTTGAGGGATCTGCTGATATCGAAGTGGAGGTTGAACATGTTTATCACGGGACACCAATATTTGATGCTGATCATGATGGTGAAGAACCATCCTTAATTGATCCAGTGCTTCCAATCTCTAACACTACGCTCAAAGATAAGACGTGCCAAAACTTTGATACTGGCCTCAATGGTGGTATCACTTTGTCCTCACAGAATAACTATTATTTTTATTTTATTAATCATGATAGTTATTTTGTTAATGAGTTTTTGAACTTTCCTTCGACCTACCGTCTCAAGATTTTGGGCCATGTGCGTACCGCAGATATTTTCGAGGTCAAATATTTAGAGGTCTTAACTAATCCCTCTGGAGACGAGATCGGTTTTGATTCTAGGACGAATCGTTTCAAAGAGGGTGAGAATGATGGAGACGAGATCGCAATCTCGTTTAATTATGAACATATTTGGAGAATCGAGAATATTAGGAAGATTATATTTATTTATTCAATTTCCTTTGTTATTTGATTTAATTAGATTAGATTTATAATTATGTTTGGTAGGTTGTTTGTTATTTAAGATCATAATGTAATTCATTGTTAGACAGTTTATGAATGAATTAAAAATGAAATTGGGTTTTCCCATTTATTGTGTTATCGTCGTTCTTAATCCGGCATTGAAGATGAATCAACGGAGTTAAAACGTTTTACACGTATCCGTAATCTTCTGGGTATTCACAGAATCAACAGATCATTACCTTTGTTCGCGCTTCAGCCTGCATCACAAAGTCCTTAGGCTCACCCAATCTCTCTGCCTCTCTCGAGAAGTTTTACACCGGTTCTTGCCAAATCAGAGACCCACTCCCCAATGAGATGGGGAACTTGAGCAAATTGATAACTTTAGAACTTGGGAATAATGAGCTGACAGGACCATTTCCAGCGGCATTCGGAAAGTTAAGAAGCTTGCAAGCATTTGGCATGCAAGGAAATAAGTTGCAGGGCTCCATTTCGGAAGCCATATGCAATCTTGAAAATCTGTATGCCATTGTTCTGTGGGGAAATAATTTGGTTGGTCAGCTGCCAAGGTGTTTAGGGAATCTTTCTTTGTTGAGAGAGATCTCTTTGGCAGACAATGCACTCAATTTCACAATTCTGTCGACTTCATGGTTTGATGAGCATATTGAAAGGATAAACATCTCTAACAATTTCCTTCATGGTTATCTGCCACAGTAAATTGGGAATCTCAAGGACTTAATAGAGCTGGATCTGTCTGGAAATCAACTCTCTGGGGAAATTCCAAGTTCTGTTTCACAGCTTCAGAGATTAATCACTCTGTCCTTGTCAACTAACAATTTGAATGGACCCATAGTTGATTCACTTGCTGATTTGAAGGATCTGCAATACTTGGACTTGGCCCACAACCATCTCTCTGGTCCCATCTCCATGTCATTGGAGAAACTTGTGAATCTTAACTACTTCAATGTTTCATTCAATGAGCTCAGTGGTGAAATTCCAAGAGGAGGACCTTTTCTCGGGTTTACCCCCAAGAGTTTTGCTGGTAATAAGGGCTTGTGTGGAGTGCCTCGTTTCAAAGTGAAAGAATGCAAAAGAAGTAGGACGAAATCTTCAAGTGAGAAGAAGCTCATAAAATATATGCTACCGGTGATGTTTATGGTAGTTGTTGCTGTCATTACTCTCATCTTTGTCTTGAGACGTCGTGCTACAAAGCTTCCTTCTCCGTCTCCGTTTGAATTGCCTCTTGTAGGCATGCAAGGAAGGATCTCATATTATGACATTCTACGTGCCACTAACAACCTCGACGGAGAGAACTTGATTGGGAAAGGAAGCTTCGGCTCAGTATACAGGCCAAAATTTTCTGATGCAATTGTTGCTGCAGTCAAGGTTTTCAATTCAGATGTGCAAGGTGCATTCAGGAGCTTTGACACAGAGTGCCAAATACTCGGCAGCATACGCCACAGAAATCTTGTGAAGGTGATTACTTGTTGCTCCAACCTTGATTTTAAGGCTTTGGTGATGGCATACATGCCCAAAGGCAACCTTGAACAATTGCTCTACTATAGCAATTGTCCCTTAAACATTTCGCAAAGATTGGGAATAATGAGAGACGTGGCATCCGCTGTAGAATATCTACATGGAGGCCATGCATCTCCAACTGTGCATTGTGATTTAAAGCCCAACAACATTCTTCTGGACGAAGACATGGTTGCACATGTAGCTGACTCTGGGATTGCTTAGCTCTTGACTCAAGAATACAGAATGGTACAAACCAGAACTCTGGGCGCCATTGGATATATTGCGCCAGGTAAATGATCCTTAATTAGGTGAGAATTGTTATGTAAATGCCAATGTTTGACGTCATTCTCCATCAATGCAGAGTACGGATCAGAAGGACTAGTTTCAACCAAGGTGGATGTGTACAGCTATGGGATTTTGTTGATGGAAGTATTCACAAGAAAAAGGCCAAGTGATGAGATGTTCTCAGGAGAGTTGGCATTGAGGAGATGGGCGTCCGAATCATTCCCAAATTCAGTAATGCAGATTGTTGATCGCGAGCTACTCAATACCGATGATCAAAGGAGCAGACCTAAGCATGAAAGGTGCTTGATATCAGCTATGGAACTAGCTCTAGAATGCACAGCAGATTTGGCAGAGGAGAGGCCTAATATGAAAGATGTTGTAGCAAGGATGAACAACATCAAGTGAAACAAATCAGTATGTTTTCTCTCTGTACTTCTTTTCCTGTGTTATTCCAACTACCAAAGTTTCAATACGGATGTTGCTTGTTTATTTTTGGAACAACTTTTGTTTGGAGCAGAGAAACGGATAGTGTGAAATCATTTTACATCAAATGAAGTCACTTTTGTTAAGGAGTAGGTATCTTATAAACTTGAGTTCGCATGAAATCGTATTACTATTATATATAATTATTATCACTATCTTTTATATATATACTATTACCGTTATAAAAATATATTTGATTTTTTAAAAATAATAGTATATATGCATATATTGTGATAGTGAATATACATAACAGTGATAATTAACAAAATCGAATTCATTATGAACTCGAGTTCATATAAATTTTTGTCGTTGTAAAGGCATATCGTTGCATGTAGCTTACTATGAACATGTTTTTCCTGTTTGCTTGATTTGTATAAATTGTTGAAGACTGTTTTTCCGAAATTCATCTTATTTTGCAATAACTTTCACTTGAGCAAATATATATTTGCATTTTTTTTCCGAATAAAATGGATCAAGATTCGCTTTCTAGTCGTCTCTGTTTTCTACACCAGCTGTTTACTGTCCTTATATGTTTTTGTGCTTTGGTGTCCTAACACGAATTGGCGAATTAAATGAATAAAATGTTTTCAATTTGAAATTATTATATTTGGACAATTTTTTATAAAAATAATTTCTAGTAAGATTTCAATAGGACGACATTTTTCATTTTGAACCTACAAAAAGACTCTATAATAATACTGAATTATACGTATTTCAAATCATAAAAATTTGTATGAAATTTGATATTTTGGCCTCTAAATTTATACGTATTTTACGAATTATACGTATTTTAAGTTTTACACTTCAAATTTAAAATATAAAAGAAATATAACGTTCCGTACCAAATTTTCTCATTTTATATTTGATAAATCAAAGGCATGCTGAGTGACACGTGTTTTCCAACACTTACATTTCAAGTGTAAGAAGTTCGTGTAGCAAAGATAAATGCCCGATTAAATTATCAATCCCACGAGATTAGTAGCAAGTGTATCACTAATATTATATGTTGGTGCTCAATTGTAGTGTTAATCAACTTGTTCCCCAATTATCTAAATGCAACAATCTAAAATTAAAACGATTAGCTCTATCAAAGCAATTAAAATAGAACTCAAGAAATTACTAAAATAGCCAACTTGAAATAACAAGCAAGTAGAAATCAACAAATATAATAAGATGATAAAAATGTGTTCGGGTGTTTTTCCTTATGGGGTAATTGATTAACGGCTCAATAAGTTCCTTTATCCCTCTTGATGGTCAAAGATAGGAGCAATCACGTAAAATAACACATTAAACCGTACTGGATAAGCCTAGACATAACAAGTCAATGTAAGCATGTAGATTCTTATAGGAATAGTTCACCCTTTTCCACCCGGGTAATCACATGAGCCTAAGAAAATCCTAGCGTGCTTTTCCACTTGTATACTAAGGTGCCCCACCTTTTGTCCCCTCACTAATTACTTAAATGTTAATTCAAGCAATTAATGTATATTAATGAATTTTCTAATGTAATTACCCAACTATCATTGCGATAATACAATATACACTCAATCACCTAATTAAACTCACACTCATACGAAATAAAATATCTATCCAACTCTCATTGCAATAAACAATCAACTCATATGAATTAAAAGAGCAAAATCATGCAATCGATCTAATAATCCCCATTAATATAATCATCTAACCTTCAATTAGGATATATCACAAAATCTCATTACTAATCAATTACCCACATAATTCCAAACACCCAAACACTAACAATTTAGCCAAGCATATTCATATCAAATAAACCCATGACAAAGCAAAAATAATAATCTATAAGCATAACAATTTAACCAACAAAACTTAATTAAAAGGATAAAAATCACCTATTGATATTTAATACAACTTCAAACTCCGGCAATACTTGAATTCTGCAACAATCTAACTAAGAAAAACATAAATCCTAACTACTATATGTTTGAGTGTGTGTGAGGATGAGAGGAAAATAAAATATCTCAGAGTGTGAATTTCGAGTGTTGATGCGTGCTATCCCATGTGTTAATCTGATTCTCTCCCTTTTATACTCCTTCTTGAACTATGATAAGAAAATGGGCTTTTGAAATTTGATAATCAATTGGGCCTGAAAGCCCAAACCCTTTTTCTGCTTCCTCAATCGCATGGGCTTTTCTTCAAATTAGCACGGTCATGCGAATTTTCTACTGGACCGTGCGAATAAAATGCGGACCGTGCAAATTACTTTGGCACCTCTCTCACGGTCATGCGAATTTCAGCTGGTCCGTGCGAATAAAATGGCGGACCGTGCGAATTACTTCGGCGTCCCTCGCATGGTCCAGCAAGTCCAGCAAAAAGGTGGCATGGGCCAAGGCAAAATGAATCGCACGGTCCACAAAATCAAATGCGATTTTTACCTTGCTATATAACAACTCTTCAAGTGAGGATAGCAATTCTTCTCCTCTCTTCTTTGAACAACTTCGAACAGTGGTGGAGGCTCCGATTTACTTGGCGTGAATTCCGGCGGACAGTGAGCGATTGAAGCAGGGGGCTTCGAATTCAAATTTTCCGGCAACTTCAGGATGTGGGAATGCGACAGAGGAAGAATAGGAGGCTGTGCGTGAACAATTTCCGGCATGGGTGTGGCTGGGTTTGTGGCGTCGATCTTCAGCGGTGAACAAGAACGGGGCTGTGGGCTGCTGTGCATTCCGGCGAGAATGGCGTGGCAGGGGACGAATTCCGACAGCAGGTGGCGTCGATTTTTCCGGCGTATTGGGCCTCTTCTTGTTTCTTTCTTTTTTCTGAAAGTTGCACCTTCAAGCTTTTGGGGACAGCTTTGAATGAAAATGGCATTATTTCTTTCTTTGAGATTGTGAATGGCCATGAAAAGGACACGTATCCAACTTGCTCAAATGTTGATAAAAGTGGGTCCAACTTGTCTTCCACTTTCAAAGATAGTGCACGCCATTTTCTTTAACTTCTCAGTGGACAATGGGCTCTCATTACTTATATAAAACTGTACACCAAAGATAATTAATTAAGTCCCTTCAATTAATCATTTGGGCCGAGAATTTATCAATGGAAAATAAAAGAACCTAATTTTTCTAATTTTCAATTTTGCCCCTATTTAATTTATTTCACAAAATTAATTAGAGAGGTATTTTACCCAATAAATTACAATTTTTCACAAAATAAATAATAAACACCCATCTCAACAATTAAGCACAAATATTTCAATTAATATAACTAAATGCATGAAATTATATAAAATATGCAATTAAATCACACAAATTTCAAGCAAATAATCACACTAATCACTGAGCCCATCTTTTTTCACTGTTTTTTTAGTTTTATCTTTTCCATCACTAGTGTAATTCAATGATCATTTTTCCAAATAAACGTAGGCCTTTGACTGAATACCAGCTGTGAACACCAAAATAATTTAGTGTTAGTGAATTTATGTAATTAATGGTTAGATTTTATATTACGAAACTAGTTCACCTATTTTTTTTATAGATTTAGCCTTAGTCTTGTATGTATTAGTTGCACCGTGTAATTCAAGTATATTTTAAAAAGTTACATAAGATATTTCTGAAAAATTATACATATTATTACTGAAAAGTTTATATTTAATGGTATAACTTTCCCGTGAATAATACGTATAATTATTTAATAATAAATTGTATAATTTTTCAAAAATACACTTGAGTTGCAACCGTGAGTTACTCATATATTTAAATTGTGTTTTGATCGTTTATCCAATTTAGACGCTCTCACATAATTGATTTCTTAAAAGCACTCCATTGCAAAAATCAACTGAAGTCAACATAATTAATTTCATCATAAAGTCAACTTCTTGTCCTCTAAAATCTACTGTTGAATTATTCCGTCTCCATACGTATGGTAATAATAGGTAGTAGCCCCACACCCAAGGACTTGTAAGTCATCCTACTTAATTCCACATGCATACAAAGCAAGGTATAGAGGCAATATTCTCTTGCATTTGTGCATCATATTCATATGGATTAATTCCCTAGTGATACAATTTAAACATCATATTTTAAAATCAACACAAAAATTTCTCAATATTTAAAATCAATACAATTTCTTTAAAATCAACACAATTCCCACCCACCCTATAAACCGCCCCTACTCCCCTATTTCGTCTCAATCATTCAGGTAGTGTTTGTTTATGTCTTGAGGTGGATAGAGCACATCCGGATAGAGAAAAAAAGTGGATGGGGCAAATCCTGTGAATAGTAAATTTGTGTTTGATTTGAATTGGATGTGGTAGGGGTGGATGAAACTTTATGTCAAATCAATATTTTTTGGAGATGATAATGTATTATTTTATTATTGTTAGTTAGTGGAGTAATGATTGAATGATTGTATATTAATTATATTTTGTTGTAATACATAAATAATTTTTTTTAAATAACCTTGATAATTAATAATTTTTTAAGATAAATTAAATTAATAATAATTAATATAAAAATAGTGTATATATAATAAATAAATATTTTTAATTTTAAATCACAAATAATTACTAATAATAGAGATTTTGTTATACTCCAAGATAAAAAAATTAAATGAAATTTAAATATATTTATAATATTAATTAATTACATATATATATATAGTTTATATATATTAATAATTTATATATATAATAGGATATTATAATATGTAAAAAAATATATAATTAAAATTAATTCTTATTTTATGTTAATTAATATAAATTAAATAAAAATATATATGATATATGTGAAAAATAGATAAATAAAATGTATTTGATATATAAGATAAAATTAATGTGATTAGTATTGAATTATGTGAAATAAATTTGTAGATGTATAATAGAGAGTGAGTATGTATTTTGGATGTGATGAGATGTGCAAGTCCAAAAATTGAGTGGGATGGGGGAAAATCCATCCCCCATCCGGATGGGCCCATCCGTAAACAAACACACCCTCAGCTTCTCTCTCTGTAAACTCTCTAATGGCTCACACACCTCACACCTCACACCTCACACCTCACGCACTCTCTCTTCCTCCTCACAAACCAACTCTCTCTTTCTCCCTTCACTCTCTCTCTCTCTCGTTTTCTTTCTCTCACTCTCAGGCGGTGATATTTTGTGGGGGCACTGTTGAGAAGCGGCACCCATGACAGGTGATCTGAGAGAAAGCGGAGGGCCGGCGGCGCAGCCATGGCCTCCACACACGCACGGCCACCGATCTGAGAGTGAGGACTGGGGAAGCGCCGATCTGAGAAAGAGAAATGGTGCGGCACCGATCTTGTTCCTTCCACCCCGCAAGTGAGGTTTTTTTTTCGATCTGGTTCCAGCGAGAGAAAAAAAAAAAAAAAAAAGGGTGTGTCCACATCCTGTTCTAGCCGATCTGCAAGGAAGAAGAGGAACAAAATGTGTTTTGTTGAATTTTTGTGAAAAAATTATCTTCAACTGTTTCTGGAAAAATTTTGTTAATTTTGTTGTTCTTTTTTGTTTTGTTTTTTTTAATTTTTGTTAGTTAGTTTTTGGTGGAAATTTTGTTTTTCTTTTCATGAATGATTTATGAAATATTTAATCCAATTAGGGAGGAAAGAATGTTGTTTTGGTTGTTTGACTCGTGTAAACTAGTTCGGTTATGCAATTTATTTCGGGGATTATGCAATTTATTTAGATTATTACCTAATTTTTTAGGTGATTATGCAATTTTGCTTAAATGCTTAAATATTTATGCAATTATTTTTTGTTCTGTTATGCAATAAATTTTTAGCTATATTCAAAATAAAAAAATTGTTTTGTGTTTGTTTCTGGTATTGATGTGAGCATTTTTGTAATTATTAAATTTTTTTAGGGGCGATCATGCAATTGTTTTAGACGATTATGCAAGTTTTAGGGGCGATTACTTTGAACATTTATGCAATATTTTTTGTTCTATTATACAAAAAAAAAAATATATATATATGTAAAATTAAAATTTTAATTTAAACATGGGCAAACCACATATAAAGTCACATTGTAAACCTAAATTAAATCTAAGGACACCTCACCTTTTTCCCTACACCTTTTTCCCTACAACGGAGGCCAAAAAATTATGTTAACTAAAGGCTCCAATTTTAATTAATTTTCTGAGAGGACTAGCAGGCCTAGCATCTGCTTTGACTAGACCAAGGCAGAAAAAGTTTGATAAAGTCGAGGCTCTGGTCAAATCAATTCCCATACCCCCCCCTTACGCAATCCCTGTTTGAATAAAGTTCAGACTTTAAACCCCATTTTCGTTGTCGATTCGAGGTATCATAGAGAGCAAGTTTCTTCAATCGACGTTCCGGTGGAGGAAGAATCGCAGGTTCGAGAAGGTATGAATATGGTTTCCATGGAAAATTGTGTTACATTATCTTTGCGTGTGTGAATATTCTTACCTTGAAAACTAGTATAAGAAAACCCTAAAATGGAAAGGTACAGGTGTTTGATGATCTAAATGAAAAAAATGGTCGATTAAAAGTAATATTTCGAATTGTCTGGTATCGCATGTGGATAAACGACTCATTTTACAATGGCAATATGTTATTAGGGTTTGTGAACTAGAAAGGGTGAATGAGACGGCGAATGGAGCCGGAGGATTCAGACAGTGAAGAACATTGTTTTGTGGCTTCAAAGAGGGGCAGAATAGATCGACGGGGTCCGAAACAGAGTGGTAAGTTTAAAAAAATGCATGTTTCGATTTTGATATTTATAATGTTTAGTGTTGTTCTTGGTTGAGAATTGGGTGAAGAGACAGTATGGGTCTTAGTTCACGATACTCTTAAATGTAAGGAATATTTTTCAGAAAGCACTTATTGTATTCTACAGAAAAGCAAATGATAGAGGGTGAAACTGAGAGCAGAAATATTTTTCTTATGGTATATGCTAAAATACATTAACATTTACCATTGAAATCTAAGTATGGAAATAATACTATACTGCTTATATCCACAAAGAAATTCAAATTCTTAGTAAAGCCCTACGTCCCTACCCATCACACCAACAGTTGGAACATGACATTTTACAGCTAGAATGTAAAGAAAGTTAACAAAAACGATTACAGAATTACACATTCATCAATTTCTCAGGCATTCAGAAGCTGCAGTAGTGAACAACACTGGTGTGGCAGTATCCAAAGCCTTTGACAAGATCTTATTGTCACCTCTGTAATTTGTAAAACAAATTTCATGTCAACTTCTTACACCTCTCATAAATATTCATATTTAGGTGCAGCAGCGCAGTTATGAGCAGTGTGTTGAATTGTTAATGCTAGTGTTTGCTTGTGTAATTTCTGACCCTTTACTCTAGGAAATTTGTTATGGCCATGAAGATGTTCACTCTCTTTTCACCTTTTGTTTAGGGGTAAAAATTGGTTTTCCAAAAAATTATATATGAATTTGAGTGGAGACTAGATAATAACTTTCATTTCCT
>JAPKLY010000478.1:53723-93529 GCA_026898435.1 Prunella vulgaris
AAATCAACAAAGAGAATAAAAAATAAATTAAGTAACACATATTTATACTTGCAGAAATACATATTTTCTTTATAGTTACTTGAAAAATACAAAAAATTATTTTTTTAAGAATTAGTAACACAGATTTTGCCTAATTGCAACACACATTTGCTCAAATTGTAACATACCTGGGAGCGAAAAAACCTGGAACTATAAGTTGCGCGAATTTTGGAAAAAAAATGTTCAAATCTGACCCGACCCGGTTTAGATTCGCGAATTTTTCAAAAATTGATATTTCTACGGTAGAAATTTCTATACAAGTGTTGCTCTTAAAATAAATAAATTTAGATATGAATATTTATAAAAATATCCATTTTAGTGCGCACCTTACCGTGAACATCCATAATTCCATACTCAAAATCACATATCTAAAAAAAAAGGGCACATGAATTTGTAATATTGGGCTCGAAGTAATATATAGGGCCCAAAGTATGGGCTCGACAAATAAGGATATGGCCCAAAAGAAGTATGAAGGGCCCGATAAGTAATTAGAACCCAAAACTACAGGGGGAAATGAGATTTAAAGTGGATTCAAAATAAGTCAAGATGTGGTACTCCTACTCCACATGGGATTTTTTTGTACTTGGTAACTTTTCTTTTTATAAAAAAAAAAAACAGGTAATAAGTCTTGAACCATGCACTAGATAGTTAATTAAATGTGATTCCAAAATGTACTTAAACAGTAAAATGTCACAATTTTATAGCAATGGTTGTTCGTTTACAAATTTTCATGAAAATGAGAATATAAATCTTATTTTCCTCCTCCACTCTTTAGTATATTGGATGAATAATTATTTTAGGGAAAATGTACAAATTGGATCCTGAATTTTTGTTTCAGGTATAAATTGGACCCTAAACTATTTTTTGAAACAAATATGCACTTCAATTTTGAGAAAATGTACAAATTGGACCTTGAATTTTTATCTCAGGTACAAATTGAACCCTAAACTATATTTTGAAACAAATATGCTCTTCAACTTTGGGGAAATGTACAAATACGATCCTAAACTTCTGTCTTAGATATAAATTATAATATTATTTTAAAAAAAATAAAAAACATCATAAATATTAAAAAATTAAATTATTTAAATTATAAAAAAATTAAAAATTCAATAAAAAAAAAATCTGAAAAATAATAAAAAAATAAGAGAAAATAAAATGAATCTTCAAAATAATTAAATTAGGTAGTATTTTATTAAAATCATTAACCTAACTAAAATTTGAAAAAATTAAATAAATCAAGTAAAATAAAAATAAGTTTAAAATATATATAAAAAATCAACAAAATCTTCAAGAAAATATCAAATTAAAAAAATCTTTAAAAAAATAGGCTAAAAGTTAATTATATTTTAATTTATTTATCTTGAATTAAAATTTGAATTTTTAAAAATTACTTTCTTAGTTTAAACTTTAAAGATTTAGTTGAATTTTATTTTACTACTTGTTAAAGATTTAACTGGATTATTTAAAGATTTAGTTGATTTATTTTAATAAATTTTTTGATTTTATTCATTTTATTTTTTAATTTAATTATTTAAATATTGGTCTAATTTTTAAAAACTTTGATTTTTAATTTTTTTAGTTTTTCAATTACTAATTTCATTTGTAATTTTTATTTTTATTTCAAAAAATAGTTTATGGTCAGATTTGTATTTGAGATAAAAGTTCAAGGTTCAATTTGTACATTTTCTCAAAGTTGAATGGTATATTTGTTTTAAAAAATAGTTTAAGGTCCAATTTGTATTTGAGACAAAAGATCAGGGTCCAATTCGTACATTTTTTTCAAAATTGAAGGACATATTTGTTTCAAAAAATAGTTTAGAGTCCAATTTGTACATGAGACAAAAATTCAGGATTCAATTTGTACATTTTCCCATTATTTTAATAGCAGTTATATAATACTAGAGTTGTATTTTAATTATAAAATATTGGATATAATACTTTCACACAAAATCTATTAAAAAAATTTATTGGTTGTGACTTGTGATAGGAATGATTAATATGGATGACATCTTATTTAGAAGAAACTTTGTGCTAGGAATATCTTTTATTCTCATGAATAATAATACTCCCTTCATTTCCTTATAAGTCGTCCATAACTTTTGTATGGGCACGAGTATTAAGAAGTGTATAAAAATATTAATATAGTAAATGTAATGTAATGAAGAAAAGTAAAAAAGTAATGTGAATAGCGTAAAAAGTATTGAAAATAATAATAGTAATAAAGTGAATAGTAATTTCCAAAAAAATTAAAAAAGCAAATGAACAACATATAATGAGACGGACAAAAATGACAAAATAAGCAACTTATAGTCGGATAAAAGGAGTGATTATTATATGTTATCTCATTCCCATTATTATTAAGAGTTTCCTAACCAAGATTCTCACTACATTTTTTTGGCTATATTAGTCTTCAACTTATCCATCAACCCATATAATATTAAATAAACAATTTCGAAGTAACGTGAAGAGGACTTTTTAACATGAAAATTTAGACCAAGACTTACTATTACACAATTTCGGCGCAAATGTGAACAGGGCTTTTTAATATGAACAACTGAACAAGTAGAACACGGACTACTATCGACAATAAAATGATAAACATGTCGATAACATAATAATCCATATATCCCCATTGTTTATTTTCATATCCATCTATCCCCAATATTTTTTTCATATTTATTTTCATTTGTCCTTCAAATATATTCTCATTTTAATTTTTAAAAAATATTATTTTATTATTACACTCATAAATAATTATTTTATTCTCTAATAAATCTCACTATTATTTTATAATATCCTTACTTTATCTACTCATTTGGATGCAAATGAAGAGAGTATATACTTATATACTCCCATAAATGTGAACAAGGCATTTTAATAAGAACAACTAGAACACAAACTACTATCATCAATAAGCATGTTGATAATATACTAATATCCCCTGTGAGAATTTGCACCCTATGGGATGATATTTTTTTTAAAAAAAATATATTTTATATATAAAATAGTGGTATATGAGTAAATATGTGTACAATTTTGTGAGTGTGCATGTAAATCAGTGTTATATTTTTTAATAGTGGGCAAATTTGTGTGGAATGTTCAAATAAGGAAAGTGTACAAATTCAAGTGAGATGAAAATAGTATATGCTATATACACTCTTCTTCCACGAAATTATTTCTCACATTTTTTTTTTTATCCATAAAACTTTTTCTCCTTTTTTATTTGAAAACACTCTACATTCACAAACAAAAGTTTGAGTACCCCAACATTTTTTATTTTTTTTATTTTATCTATCATTTCAATATAACATTAATTTTCATTAAATTATGTATCATGGAAACGGAATGTCACGTTGGATGTCAAGACCACCCAGTTTTAATGTAATTGTTTAGAAAGTAGACTTGAACTTTTCCAGTTGCCGGCCGCTGCAAAATGGTGCATTATATATCTTCTTACAGGGAAAATCACTTCAATCTTGTGTTAATCATGGGAAAAGAATTAGGTGCATTAATCTTGATGTTTTCCTTTTTCTTTTTGAGAGCTTGCATTGCTGCATCTCCCATGAACATCTCCAACACAGACATATCCTCCCTTTTAGCTCTCAAATCAGGCTTCATTAGTTCAGAGATTTTAGCCACCAATTGGTCCCAAGAAACCTCTTTCTGTACCTGGGTCGGCATTACCTGCGGTCGGAGGCACCGACGAGTCACAGGCTTGGATCTCTCCGGCATGGGCTTACGCGGAAGCATTGCCGGAGAAATCGGAAACCTATCATTCCTGACAGCCTTAAACTTCAACAACAACAGCATCAGCGGTCCTATCCCACGTGAAATTGGCAACTTGAGACGCCTACGCACACTAAACATGGCCTCAAATGAGTTCACCGATCATATTCCTTTAAGTTTTGGGAATCTATCACACCTCCAACAACTCGAATTAAGTAGTAATCAATTAACAGGTACCTTTCAATTTACTTCTCAATTTTATTTTATTTAATGTTATGATTTAACTTTCATTAAAAATATCATGTATAATTCTAACAATATTATCATTGAATTTAATAAGTTTATTTGTCTTTCAACGTTAAATTTCTATTATGTGTATCGTGCAAAATGAAGTGCATTTTTAAGAGTTAATAAAAAGTTAGGATTAGAGAGACTTACTCATCTGTCCTTACGTGCCCATTTTAGTCAACAATTTTGTACAATTGGTCACACTTGAAATCAAATACTCCCTCCGTCCCGTAAGAATTTGCACCCTACGGACGACACATTTTTTAAGGAAAATGTGTTTTATATATAAAGTAGTGGCATATGGGTAAATATGTGTATATGTTTGTGAGTGTGCACGTAAATCAATGTTTCTTTTTTTAGTAGTGTGTAAATTTGTATGGGACATCCAAATAAGGAAAGTATGCAAATTCATGTGGGATAGAGTGAGTATTTTTTTACCTTTCCTCATAATATATATATTTAAGGCATAATTGCAATTTAAAAATCACATTCTTTTTGAAATTGCATTTTAACTTAAAACTTGTTAAAAAACCTTTAATTTAACTTCTTCTTCTTTTTTCGATTAAGGTTTCTGGACAAAATTTTCTTTGTCTGATGCTTACATGGAATTTATAAAATGATGTTGTTTATTGTTAAAAAGGACAATTTAAATCGTGAACACATTACGATGTTAAACTTAAATGAGTGCCGAAATGATGTAGTTTAGGCTCAATTCTACAAATGATATAGACGTCAAGCAGAGACAAATTTGCCCAAAACCTTAATTATAAAAAAAAAATGAACTTCTTTTTTAATAAAAATAAAAAGTGTAGATTAAAATGTAATTTTGAAAAAGATGATATTTAAATTGCAGGTAAGACTTAAAATGTATATATAAAATTTTATCAAGAAGTAAGGCTTATATTTATATATCATGAAGAATTCCCCTTTATACATTTTTCGTTCAATTCCTTCATCCAAATTATGTGCTATATTTTTTTAAGAATATTATCTAGACTGTACTTTAATGGTAAAAGTTTTTATGAAAATATTTCATGATATCATGAATCAAATTTAAAATATTAAATATTTAACTAAAAGTATCAAAATTTTGAATTAATGATATTTTTCCTGTCCACCAAATTATAATTTCTCACTTTCCTTTTTTGTTTGTCTACAAAAAAAAAAATCTCATTTCCTTATTTGGAAACAAGTCACACTCACAAATAAAAGTTTGGGTCCCACAATACCTCTACTTTTTTCTTACTTTATCTATCATTTCAATATGATACTAATTTTCATTAAATTCAGTGTCACTTCACAAATGGAAAAAAGATTGGTGGACAGAGAGAGTATTATGTTATAATTGTTGTAAATTTTATTGATCCTAACTTTTGATACTGCTGATGAATATTTTGATATTCATGACCAAATATTTGGTTCTTTAAAACAGTTTCATGATAAACTATCGTGAACCATTTTTCATATAAAATCTACTCTAGTTTTTTATTTTACTTAATATTTTGTGATATAGTAGAAAAAAAAAAGTGATTTTGGTATTTTCGAATTTTCAACCGGTTGTTGTAGGACAATTACTCCATTCCGTTCCATATTAACTACCCGACACTCTCTTATGGCATTTACTGGATTTGTGTCAGGTGAATTGTCTTCAGCAATCTTCAATATATCTTCTGTGGTGTACTTAAATGTGGGAGACAACCAGTTGTCCGGCACCCTTCCAAAACATATATGCTCCCAATCTCCAAAGCTTGAATCCTTGGGTCTTTATTTAAATCAATTTAAAGGAGACTTCCCTTCAGATGTAATCCACTGTCATTCTTTGAAAAGACTATCTCTAGCAGGGGACAGATTGACAGGAAGTATTCCATCTGAATTTTGGAACTTGTCTGCCCTGCAACAAGTGTTTTTTGGGCGCAACAAATTCACAGGCACAATTCCTCCATCAGTTGCCAATTTGACCAATTTGGTGGTGTTCAGCATTGCTGAAAACAGTTTTCATGGGACAATTCCTTGGGAAATTGGATTACTATCAAGTTTAACACTCTTGAAACTTGATATGAATAAATTAAATGGTGAAGTGCCCCAATCCATTTTCAATTTGTCCAGGCTACAATCACTTGGATTTTCGGACAACAACTTGACTGGCTATATCCCATTTTGGATAGATAAAGGCCTTCCCAATCTCGAGAAATTTTGGATTCATACTAATCATTTTCATGGAGAGATTCCCACCTCAATCTCAAACCTCTCCAAACTCACTCTGCTTGAGCTCTCTCATAACTCCTTCTCTAGGCATATACCTCTCACTCTTGGCAACTTGCTTCAACTTCGAGCTCTAAATTTGGCCGAAAATTACTTCACAAATAACATGTCCATGCCTGAGCAAGACTTCCTCTCGTCTCTGGCGGCCTGCAAGCATCTGGAGCATATAGAGGTGTCGGATAATCCCATAACCGGAGTCCTCCCAAAATCCTTAGGCTCTGCCAATCTCTCTGTCTCTCTTGAGAAATTCTACGCCGTTTCTTGCAAAATCAGAAGCCCACTCCCTAATGAGATAGGGAACTTAAAAAACTTGATAATGTTAAGCCTTGGGAATAATGAGTTGGCAGGGCCCATTCCAGCAGCACTTGGAAATTTGAGAAGCCTGCAGGCATTGGGTATGCAAGGAAATAAGCTGCAGGGCTCCATTTCACAGGACATATGCTTTCTGGAAAATCTGTTTGCCATAGATTTTAGGCAGAATGATTTGGTTGGAGAGCTCCCAAGTTGTTTAGGGAATCTTCCTTCATTGAGAGAAGTGTATCTGGCGGACAATGCACTCAATTTCACGGTTCCGACAACTTTATGGTTTAATGATCATATTGAAAGGATAAACATCTCTAACAATTTGATTCATGGTTCTCTACCTGGACAAATTGGGAATCTCAAGGACCTAAGAGTGCTGGATCTATCAGGAAATCAACTCTCCGGGGAAATTCCAGGCCCTGTCTCACATCTTCACAAACTAAACACTCTGTCATTGTCAAATAACAATTTGAATGGCCCCATTCTTGAATCTTTTGCTGATTTGAAGGATCTGCAACACTTGGACTTGTCGAACAACCATCTCTCTGGCCCGATTCCTGCATCATTGGAGATACTTGCAAATCTTGTATACTTCAATGTTTCATTCAATGAGCTCAGCGGTGAAGTTCCACATGGAGGGCCTTTTCTCAACTTCACACCTCAGTTTTTTGCTGGTAACAAAGGTTTGTGCGGAGTGTCTCGATTTCAACTTGGGGAATGCGAAAGAAGCAGAGTGAAGTCTTCTTCAAGTGAGAAGAAGATTTTAAAATATGTACTACCTGTGATAACTTCAGTAGTTGTGGCTGCCATTATTCTCGTCTTTGTTCTAAGACATCGTGCTAGAAAGCTCCTCCCTTCATCTCTGTCTGACTTGCCTCTGGTAGTCGTGCCGGAAAGGATCTCATATTATGATATTCTACGCGCCACAAACAACCTTGACGAAGAGAACTTGATTGGGAAAGGAAGCTTCGGCTCAGTATACAGGGCACATTTTTCTGATGCAATTGCTGCTGCAGTTAAGGTATTCAATTTAGATGTGCAAGATGCCTTGAAGAGTTTTGACATGGAGTGCCAAATACTGCGCAACATACGCCACAGGAATCTTGTGAAGGTCATTACTTGTTGCTCCAACCTTGATTTTAAGGCCTTGGTGATGGCATACATGCCCAACGGCAACCTTGAAAAATGGCTCTACTCTGCCGACTGTTCCTTGAACATTATTCAAAGATTGGGAATAATGAGAGATGTGGCATCCGCTGTAGAGTATCTGCATGGAGGTTATACATCTCCGATAGTCCATTGCGACTTAAAGCCCAACAACATTCTTCTGGACGAAGACATGGTTGTACATGTAGTCGACTTTGGGATTGCCAAGCTCTTGACACAGGATCAGAGAATGCTTCAAACGAGAACTTTGGGCACCGTTGGGTACATTGCACCAGGTATATTATCTTAGGTATAAAAATTGAGATGCTTAGGTAAGAATTATTTATAGGGAAGATAGTTTTTTCCGTCGTTTATCTTTCACCTATTACGGTTTTAGTCCTCTTGACAACTACAGTAACATTTTATTTTTGCCCTTTATCTTTAAAAAAAAATTGATTTTCATCATTTTTCTTTACAAAAAAGTTTGATTTTCGTTCTTTATCTTTTCAAAAAATGTTGATTTTTGCCCTTTTGAAGGCCAAAGGACTAAAATCAAATTCAAAAGTTAGAGGACCAAAATCATAATAGGTTAAAAGATAAAGAACGAAAAAATCATTTCCCCTTGTTTATATGCATGCATATTTTAATCTCTTTCTCCACCAATGCAGAGTATGGATCGGAAGGGCTAGTATCAACCATGGCGGATGTGTATAGCTACGGGATTTTGTTGATGGAAGTATTTACAAGAAGAAGGCCTACTGATGAGATGTTTTCAGGAGAGTTAACAATGAGGCAATGGGTGTCTGAATCATTCCCACTGCAGATTGTCGACCCTGTGCTACTGAATGCGGATGATCAAAGGAGCAGAGCCAGACATGAAAGATGCTTGACATCAGCGATTGAACTAGCTCTAGAATGCACAACAGATTCGGCAGAGGAGAGGCCTAATATGAAAGATGTATTAGCAAGGATGAACAAGATCAAGTTGAATTCATCAGTCCACAACAGTTGAAACAAATCAGTCTGTTTTACCATGTACCATATTTGTGAAGGCGGATGTTGCTTGTAAATTTTTCAGGGGTAACTGAAACTTGAAACTAATTATTTGAAGCAGAGAGACGAAACTAATACATTTGTATGCACGTAAAATATGCTGATAAAATTATGTTACAAAATTAATTTCAAAATTCAAAAGTTAAGAGGACGAAAATCAAAGTCAATCAAACATAAAGAACCCAAACACTGCATTTTTCTACAAATTTTGTTATCTTAAATACGTAATACAACACTAACTCATAATGAAAATGTTATTATGTCGAATTGTTACAAGAAATTATTTTTGGATTAAAGTTTTTGCAGTCTTATAACTTTTCACGATTTTGAATTTGGTCTACATTAATTAATATATTGATATTGTTCCTGTAAGTTTAAAAATATTTTAATTTGGTCCTTTAAACTTACAGGACCAAAATAAAAAAAAATTCAAACTTACAAGACCAATATCAAAATGTTAATCTATGTGAACAAAATTCAAACTGGAGAAAAGTTGGATTGCAAAAATTTTAATCCCAATAATTTTTCTACAAACGTCAAGATAAAATTTCAAGGAAAAATACATTTTTTGTCCTTCCACTGTTCACGAATTTGATTTTCGTCCTATTAATTATATTAATTTTAAAAATTATCTTGTAACTTATATAAATTTAAAATTTTAGTCTCATTATCTGCTATATCAGGTTACTTCTTCAGTCACATGCTTATGTGTCAGCATATGATCGAACGAATAACCTGAAGTAGCAGGTATATGACTAAAATGTTAAATTTGTGTAAATTAAAGGATGATTTTCATAATTCAAAAGTTAATATGACGAAAAACAAAATTAAAAAAATTTAAAGGACAAAAAAAGGCATTTTTCCTAATTTCAAATTGAAGACATTTCATTTTTTCTTTTCTCCACCGTTAACAAAGGATATATATTATGGCTGATTATAGCTCAAGCATATTGTTGAAGGCCTAATGGATTATGAACCTAAAGATAAATATGTTCTTTAAACTTTTATTACATGCATGGAAGGATGAATGCCATAGACAAGCATAATTCTATTACATAGTGGCAGTAAACTTGTCACAGCAACATAGTTACATGCTTTAGTGCTTCAAAGCAAGCCGTTCTGAGTTAGAGTCCCCCCTTGAAAATAAACAAGCAACATTCGTCTTCCAAAATATGGTGGATGGAACAACAGAGGAAAATAAATAAAGGGACAAAGAGTACTAATTCGAGTCAGTTGTTGCTGACTGATATGTTCTTGTGGATCTTGTTAATCCTTGCTGCAACATCTTTCATATTAGGCCTCTCCTCTGCCAAATCTGTTGTGCATTCTAGAGCCAGTTCCATCGTCGATGTCCAGCATTCTTCATGTCTGGCTCTACTCCTCTGATTATCCATGTTTAGTAGCTCACGATCAACAATCTGTGTTACTGAACTTGGGAATGATTCGGATACCCATTGCCTCATCGTTAACTCTCCTGAAAACATCTCATCAATTGGCCTTTTTTTTGTGAATACTTCCATCAACATAACCCCATAACTATAAACATCCACCATGGTCGATACTAGTCCTTCTGATCCGTACTCTGCATTAGTGGCGAATTAGATCAAACATATGCATGTAAAATATTCCTGCCTAAGTTAATCAATGACATCTATTTAAGATTAGAAAAATAATTTTTTTCGTCCTTTATCTTTCACCTATTACGATTTGGGTCTTCTTAACTATTAAAATTTAATTTTAGTCCTTTATCATTAAAAAAATTTGATTTTTCTCCTTTATCTTTATAAAAAAAATTGATTTTCATCCTTTATCTTTTCAAAAAAGTTTGACTTTCGTCCTTTTTCAAGGATAAAGGACTAAAT
The DNA here is from genome assembly GCA_026898435.1 of Prunella vulgaris. Classification (NCBI taxonomy): domain Eukaryota; kingdom Viridiplantae; phylum Streptophyta; class Magnoliopsida; order Lamiales; family Lamiaceae; genus Prunella; species Prunella vulgaris. The sequence goes on from JAPKLY010000478.1 coordinate 64,406, forward strand.
TCAAATTCTAATAGTTAGAGGACCAAAATCATAATTGGTGAAAGATAAAGGACGAAAAAAACCATTTCCCCTTAAGATTATTACCTGGTGCGATGTACCCAATGGTACCTAGAGTTCTGGTTTGTACCATTCTCTGTTGTACTGTCAAAAGCTTGGCAATCCCAAAGTCACCTACATGTGCAACCATGTCTTCGTCCAGAAGAATGTTGTTGGGCTTTAAGTCGCAATGGACTATTGGAGATGTATAACCTCCATGTAGATACTCTACAGCGGATGCCACATCACTCATTATTCCCAATCTTTGAAAAATGTTCAAGGAACAGTCGGCAGAGTAGAGCCATTTTTCAAGGTTGCCGTTGGGCATGTATGCCATCACCAAGGCCTTAAAATCAAGGTTGGAACAACTAGTAATGACCTTCACAAGATTCCTGTGGCGTATGTTGCGCAGTATTTGGCACTCCATGTCAAAGCTTTTCAAGGCATCTTGCACATCTAAATTGAATACCTTAACTGCAGCAACAATTGCATCAGAAAAATTTGCCCTGTATACTGCGCCGAAGCTTCCTCTCCCAATCAAGTGCTCTTCATCAAGGTTGTTTGTGGCGAGTAGAATCTCATAAAATGAGATCCTTTCCGGCATGAATTCCAGAGGCAAGTCAGACAGAGATGAAGGAAGGAGCTTTCTAGCACGATGTTTTAGTAGAACAAAGATTAGAATAATGGCAGCCACAACTACCAAAGCTATCACAGGAAGTACATTTTTTAAAATCTTCTTTTTACTTGAAGATGGTTTCACTCTGCTTCTTTCGCATTCCCCCACTTGGAATCGAGGCACTCCGCACAAACCTTTATTACCAGCAAAATTCTCAAGTGTGAAGTTCAGAAAAGGCCCTCCATCTGGAATTTCACCGCTGAGCTCATTGAATGAAACATTGAAGTATATAAGATTTGCAAGTTTCTCCAATGATGCAGGAATCGGGCCAGAGAGATGGTTGTCCGACAAGTCCAAGTGCTGCAGATCCATCAAATCAGCAAAAGATTCAGGAATGGGGCCATTCAATCTGTTATTTGACAATGACAGAGTGATTAGTTTCTGAAGATGTGAAACAGAACTTGGAATTTCCCCAGAGAGTTGATTTCCGGATAGATCCAGCTCTCTCAGGTCCTTGAGATTCCCAATTTCCACTGGTAGAGAACCATGAAGGAAATTGTTAGTGATGTTTATCTTTTCAATATGCTCATTAAACCATAAATTCGACGCAATCTTGAAATTCAATGCATTGCCTCCCAAATAGATTTGTCTCAAGGAAGAAAGATTCCTTAAACAAGTGGGGAGTTGCCCAACCAAATTATTTTCCCACAGAGCTAATGCAAACAGATTTGCCAGATTGCATATGCCTTGGGAAATGGAGCCCTGCAACCTATTGCCAAACATACCCAACATCTGCAAGCTTCTTAAATTTCCAAGTGCAGTTGGAATAGCTCCCAAAAACTCATTATATCCAAGGCTTAATGCTATCAAGTTGCTTAGGTTCCCTATCTCATTAGGGAGTGGGCTTCTTATTCGGCAAGAAACGGCATAAAATTTCTGAAGAGATGCAGAGAGATTGGAGGAGCCTAAGGATTTTGGGAGGACTCCGGCTATAGGATTATATGATACCTGTACAAACTCCAGATACTTGCAAGCCGCCAAAGACGAGAGGAAGTCTTGTTCAGGCACGGACATATTATTTGTGAACTGGTTTCTGAACAAATTTAAAATTTTCAGTCGAGGCAAGTTGCCAAGAGCTATAGGTATATTTCCAGAGAAGGAGTTTACAGAGAGCTCAAGCAGAGTGAGTTTAGAGAGATTTGAGATTGAGCTCGGAATCTCTCCATGAAAATGATTTTCAGAAATAAAGAATTTCTCAATGTTGGGAAGGCCTTTGTCTATTGAAAATGGAAGATAGCCAGTCAAGTTGTTATCTGCAAATCCAAGTGTTTGTAGCCTGGAGAAATTGAAGATGGATTGGGGTACTTCACCATTTAACTTATTATAGCCAAGTTTCAAGGCTGTTAAACTGGATAGTAATCCAATTTCTGAAGGAATTTTCCCATGGAAACTGTTGTCATAAATGTTGAACTCTACCACATGGGACAAATTGGCGATTGAGGGAGGGATAGTGCCTGTAAAATTGTTACTCCCTAAAGCAACCAATTGAAGGGCAGACAAGTTCCAAAATTCTGTTGGAATTTTTCCTGCCAAGTTGTTTCGTGACAGAGAGAGCTTTTTCAGAGAATGGCAATGGATTACATCGGAAGGGAAGTCTCCTTCAAATTGATTTGAGAAAAGCTCCAAGGCTTCAAGCTTTGGAGATTGGGAGCATATATGTTTTGGAAGGCTGCCAGACAACTGGTTGTCTCCCACATTTAAGTACACCAGAGAAGATATATTGAAGATTGTTGAAGATAATTCACCTGACACAAATCCAGTAAATGTCATTGACAAAAACTTGAATGAACCCGAGTTCACGGTGAACTCGGGTTCTCAATTATCACTGTAATGTATATTTACTATTACTGTTACGTATATTCACTATCACTATTAAAAAATCAAGTATATTTTTATAATAGTGATAGTATATATGAATAACAGTAATAATGATTACACATAAAGTGATACGAGTTCATGTGAACTCGACTTCACAAGAAACCTACTCAATGCCATTTAGATTTGTGTGGTATCATATTCATATAAAACTTAAATTGGTGGTATCAATCTATATTATAAAAGTTATTTTTGTTTTTACTGAAAATTCACCCATATGAATATGGTTAAGTTTTGGCACATTCTACTCGTTACGTTAATTTATTTAAATAAGAACTTTTTCAGCAAAAAATGTCAAAATATAGAGAAAAAATAGGAGTTTATTAAAATAAATCCGTCGGTACGGGAAAGTTCGATTGGTGAGGCGTCATCAACTTTGAACATGGGAATCTGGGTTGATTATTATCTCATGTCAACTCATTAAACTTTTTAAAAAAAATTATGTTCCAAAAGTACCGCAAACTTTTGGAAAACGGAGGGAGATAAAATATATTTATATTATATAAGAATCTCTTTCAAGTAATACAATTTATTCATATTATACAAATGTCATTTTCCATTAAGATGTAAATTTTTACTGTAAAATTCAGGAGTAAATCTCTTGTGCACACTCATTCAACAGTTGAGACTGCTTCCACTGAAAAATGTTAGTTGATTACACTAAAAAAAATTTACATGCCGAAATAGATGAGAGAACAACTATACTTAAACAGACTTAGGTCTCATTTGGTTCGTTAGATAAGCTAAGATAAATTAAATTATATTATCTAATTAGATGTTTAGTTTAATGGACAAAAGCCCAAAATTAATAAAAAACCCAAAACTAAAATTCTATTATTGTAGGGAAGAGGTATGATAATAATCCATTGTGTTTATCTTTACTAAAATACTCCTCTTATATTGGAAATGAGAATCATAATTCACTTTATTTTTTGTTTACGATATAGAGGGCAAAATTGTTAATTGTATATTTTTTTATTATTAATTTTACATTCCAAACATTCAAAATAAAATTATCTTACATTACTAATTATCTTAATCCATCAATCCAAATATATTATTTAACTCACAAATAATAATCTCTAGATTATAATCTTGCCGAATTATTTATCTTGTCTATTGAACCAAACAAGCCCTTAATTAAGATCACATATAGTGAAACATACCTGTTAACTGGTTACTCCTTAATTGCAGTGTTTGAAGCTGTGAGAGGTTCCCAAAACTTGAGGGAATGTTTCCAGTGAGATTGTTATAAGCCATATCAAGTGTATTGAGTTCACCACATGCTGATACACTTGTTGGAATATCCCCACTTAAGTAATTATTGGAGAGGCTCAAACTCTTCACTTTGCCAAGCCTTCCAATGCTTTCAGGGATGTCATCACTGAGACGATTTCTCGACATGTCCAGCACGCGAAGGCGTCTCAGCTTCCCGATTTCAGCAGGGATGCGGCCACTGATGCCGTTGTTGTGGACGTCTAAGAGTGTCAGGAATGACAGGTTCCCAATTTCTCCGGCAATGCTTCCACTTAAGGCCATGCCGGAGAGATCCAAGGCTGTCACTCGTGGGTCCCTCCGACCACAAGTGATGCCAATCCAGCTACAGAAAGAGGTTTCGTGGGACCAATTGGCGGCTAAGATGTCTGAATTAAAGCCCGATTTGAGAGCTAAAAGACAGGGCATGTCTGAATTGGACATATTGATGAGAGATTGAGAAAAACAAACTCTCATATAAAACAACATGACCATTGCACCTAATATTTCTCTTCCCATGATTCACTCAAGAGATTGCATATATCCTTACTTATTATAATTACCACATATATATAACACATGAAGCTAATTATCACATGGAAGAATATTAATTTACATTTTTTACAAGAAAAAGACTAGAAGACCCTGCAGAGCGGAGCAATAAACAACGACTTAAAAGTTGAAATTCACCATTTATTTAATAAATTAAGCTTGTATTCTAATGGAAAAATCGACATAGATATAGACACGAGACATTGACCATATTATATGTTAGAATCAATTTTCTGTAATTTTTTCGCATTACTATTTACTTGTTTAATATAATTATGTCACAAAATTCAGCATGTAATATAATATTGAACTCATTGTTTAAAAAAGAAAAATCATATAATCAACATATAAACCCTAAAAATGTACTAAATAGCAATTCTGAGCTCGACTCAAAAAATTATGCTCGTTTTATTTGTTTCGTTGATCATCGAATATTCATCTGCAAGCTGCTCCACATCATTAAGAATAGGGAAAAGTATAAAATGGTTCAACAAATTCACACAAATTACATATTGGACCCGTGAAAAAAAAAAACACTTTGTTGCAAAAAAAAAAAGAATACTTCCGTGCAAATAATATTATGAATCAATTTGTAAACATAGTGACTTTTTTGAATCAATAGGTAAAGCACCCTTAAAAATATATATGATGTCATTAATGTTGTATATCTTCATGATTACGGATTACCTATAGCTCCCACAACATGGAAAACTTCAACTCCACTGTCAATTTATAAAGTAAAAGTGGGTGGTCTTACAAAGATCTCATAAGAGTCATGCTCTCGTTTATTGTTTAGTGAATTGACGTAGTGGTTTTATTATATTGTATTGATTTAATTATCAATATGTTTATGACTTGTATTCCCATCCAAATAATAGTCTTGTTTTTTTTTTCTTTTTGAAAAATCATGTCCACATTTCGAAATTGTTTAATAACAACCTTTTTCTAATTTTTCTTGTTGAAAAGGTCCCGTTCACAATTTTTACTTATAAATTCTTTAGGATGATGTGGGTTCATGATGAATAAATTGAGAAATATAGCCACACAAGGGAGAATAAATTGCTATAAAAATTACTATCTCTGTCCCGCAAGCTTATACTCTCCAATGTATATGCTTTCAATGAATTTAGTTTTGGGAATAATTTGATAATTTAAATATAAAGTTAAAAAATAACTGAATTGAATGTAGTGTAAGCATAAAAGATAGTTATGTTTTGTGCTAAAAACTCCCTCCGTTCCACTATAAGTTATAATTCATTTTGTCATTTTTGTCCGTCTAACGATATGTTGTTCATTTGCTTTTTTATCTTTTTAGGAAATTACTATTCTCATCTTTATTATTATTTTTAATATTTTTTATATTATTCTCATTAATTCTTCATTTTTCTTCATCATATCACATGTACTATATCAATATTTTTATACCTTTTTTAACATTGGTGTCCAAAAGTTGAGAACAATTTATAAGACGACGGAGGAAGTAATTTTTTTTGTGCAAATAATTATAAGACGTATAAATAAAACAAGCATATAAATAATTATGAGACGGAAGAGAGTATTAGTTTTAAATTGATAACATTAAATAAAAAGCTAATTTATTTAGATTGATGGAACATTTTTTCTCTATTTCTTTTGGGTACTAATGAATTAAAATACACATGGTATGGATTTTGGTGTTATAAAATAGTATGAAAATTGCCTGTATTTTTTATTTTTTATTTGGATAAGATTTTATGCATATTCATATATATATTAAATTGACTAACTACTCTTGAAATGAAGAAAGTGGTGTTTTGTTACTTTTCTAAGAATGAAAAAAATGATTTGAAGCAATTAAGAGTTTTTTTTTTTTTTGCCCAGACTATATTCATCACCGTTCTTATTAGATACACACTCTTTTAACGTACATATTTATTTTTATCAAAAAATTAACTAAATTTCGATAGATATTTAATGAATTACTCCTTCCGTCCCACTATAAGTTGTTCATGTTATCATTTTCGGTTGTCCCACTATACGTTGCTCATTGCTAGCTTTTTTACCTTTTTTGGAAATTACTATTTACTTTTTTATTATTATTTTCAATACTTTTTACACTATTTCCATTAATTTTTCACTTTTCTCCATCACATCACTTATATTTTTTCACTTTTTTCATTACATCACTTATACTTTTTCACTTTTTCCATCACATCACTTGTACTTTTTCACTTTTACCTTAATTCGTGTGCACAAAAGCAACGAGCAACTTATAGCAGGACGGAGGGAGTAATATTTTTGTAATTTTTCCAAACATATATTTCACATATTTTTGTTAAAATATAGAATAAATTTCAATAAAAATATATTATAAATAGAATAAATATATTTTGGGTGGGGTATCTAATAGTGCTGGAGGGGTATATAGTTGGGCCCTTTTTTTTTATTGGAGTCAATCGGAGGCCCAAATGGGGGCAGGCCAATTTCAGCTAAGCAAATGGAGGCCGGCTTCATAATAATTCAACGGCCCAAATTCAAAAATTGGGAAGCCCACTTAAATATCCCATTTTGGTAAATTGGGAAGGGAAGGGGAGAAGCTGGTTGGGGAAGAAGGGCCAATTTTCATTTCTGTTCCTGTGATCGTGGGAAATTTATGTTCCTTTAGATTTTATGGGAAATAAACTATCTCCATCCCCGCCCACTAGAAAACCCATTCTCCGCTCCCTATAAATTTTACTATTTTTATAAAAAAATTAATTTTTAATAATTATCATAATATATATAAATACGAAAATCCAAGATATATTTTTTTTAAATAATCAAAATACACATAATATGACACTTAAATTCCAACAAAACGTAACGTTAGAGAATAAATGCAGGGGTCGAAAGATTTAAGGCTCAATTTGTATAGATGCATTTAAAATCTATAATTTCACACATAAATAATTATTATCTCTATTAAATTTATAAATATTTAAATTTAAGTTATATTTTTAAATAAAAAAATTCTAAATTCACTTCAAAATGCAGGTCATTTGAAATTCCTCATTTCCACCATTTTCATTTCTATTTCTCTTTTTTATTTTATAATTTTAATTTAAAACATATTTTTCTATATTTTTTTAAATTTATTTATTTTTAATTTCATCCATCAAATGGAGCCTTAAAAATAGGGCTAAAAGGGTTGGTTACGGCTATCATTAGTTTTTTCTGAAAAGAAAAGACTCTCCAAAAACAAATTAAGATAATTTTTTTTTTAAAAGGTAAAACCTTGAGCCTACGGCTTACCCACCACAAAGTAACAGCGTAACATAGTCATTAATACATAAGAGGATAAAAGACATACTACAAGATAAGGTGAAAAAAAAATCCAAATTTGGAAATCCAAGATTAGGCACAAATGATGCATTGAACTCATGCACTGCGACACGTAAGAATAAATCTACTTTTCATTTGCTTACTCACGTACTTCGGTTCCCAATTATCCAACACGTGGCGTTATACGAGTGCCTCTCACCAAAGTTCATCCCTAATTCTACCGCCAAATACCAATCGCACTCCTTTTAAATACAAATCTTGTGCTTGCGTTCATTCCATCACGTAGCAAAAACAATCAACAAGAAATTTCTGATACTAGTTGTGCTTTTGAGATTTGTTGGAAGTAATCGACAATGGCGTCAGATCAAGCGAGGAGAGAGAATGTAACTGTAGAGAGAAACATTGAAGTGGAGAAAGATCGAGTTCCAAAAATGACGACCCATTTTGAGTCTCTTGCGGAGAAGACGAAAGGGGAGCAAGATGTTGCTCATGCTCCGATGCAAGCGCAGAAGATTACCGTGGTTGAGACTGCTCCGGTTAGAGTTTCCGGCACGGTCGGTGGTGGAGGTGGCCTTCTTCATCGGAGTGAAGAAGTGCACGGAAAAGGAGAGCAGGGGAGACAGGTCGGTGGTGGAGGTGGCGTTCTTCATCGGAGTGAAGAAGTGCACGGAAAAGGAGAGCAGGGGAGACAGGGGCCTACACTGGAGGAGATTACGAAGATGAGGGGAGAGGCGCAGCACAACTCTATGGAGGCTATCAGGGCCGCTGAGGAACGCTACCACAAGGCCAAGGCGACCGGCGGTGCAGCGGCGGAAAGCGGAGCTTTGAAGGATACTGCTATGGAGAAAAGCCGACAGGCGAAAGATTACACCGGGAAGAAAGCAGGGGAGGCGGAGGACGTCCTTTCGTCCAAGGCCCGAGAGTGGAAGGGTACCGCGGTGGAGAAAGGCCAACAAGCAAAGGATTACACCACGCAGAAGGCGGGCGAGGCTAAAGATGTCATTTCATCTAGGGGTGGAGCTTTGCTGGAGAAAGGCCAGCAAGCGCGGAATTACACGGCGGAGAAAGCCACGGAGGCTAAGGATGTGATAGCATCCAGAGGCGGAGCTATGAGGGACACGGTGATGGACAAAAGCCAACAGGCCAAAGATTACTCTGTCGAGAAAGGTCAGACGGCTTCTCAGGTGGCGGCTGAGAAGGCGAGGGCGGCTAAGGATGCGACGATGGACGCTACAATGACGGCCGCTCAAACTGCAGCGGAGAAGGCGAGGGCGGCTAAGGATGCGACGATGGACGCTACGACAACGGCCGCTCAAACTGCAGCGGAGAAGGCGAGGGCGGCGAAGGATGTGACGATGGACACTACGACAACGGCTGCTCAAACTGCAGCGGAGAGGGCGAGGGCTGCGAAGGATGTGACGATGGATACTACGAAGACGGCAGCTCAAACTGCAGCTGAGAAGGCGAGGGCGGCTAAGGACGTGACGATGGACACTACGAAGACTGTAGCTCAAATTGCAGCTGAAAAGGCAAGGGCGGCTAAGGACGTGACGATGGACACTACGAAGACTGCAGCTCAAATTGCAGCTGAAAAGGCAAGGGCGGCGAAGGACGTGACAGTGGACACTTCAATGACTGCAGCTCAAATTGCAGCTGAAAAGGCAAGGGCGGCGAAGGACGCGACAGTGGACACTACAATGACTGCAGCTCAAATTGCAGCTGAAAAGGCAAGGGTGGCTAAGGATGTGACGGTGGAAAGTGGGAAAGGAGCTGCCGGATATGCCGGAAAAGTGGCATCCGGGGTGAAGGATCAGGCGGTGGTGGCTGGTTGGGGGGCGGCGCACTATACAATGGAGAAGGTGGCCGAGGCCACCAAGATGGCAGCCGGGGTTACATCTAGTGTTGCAGGGTATACGGGTGAGAAAGCGGTGGCAGCTAAGGACGTGGTCGCTGGGGCAGGTCAGAAAGCAGCAAGCTATGCCGGAGGGACGGTGGCTGCAGTGAAGGATGTAGTGGTATCTGGTGAAGAGAAAGCGGCCGAGTATGCTGCGAGGAAGAAGGCGGAAGCTCAGAGGGAGTTGGAAACCAAGAAAGCATCACATGAAATGGTAATCATTAATAATGCATATTAAGTGTTCATTCAAATGGATTTATTTACCTCTGGTTTTGTACAGGAAGGAGGGGGAGAAGCATTCACCATCAAGGAGCAGCATTATGGAACACAAGAACAAGGGGAAACACCTGATGAGAAGATCAAGGGATCCTGGGTCGGGGGAATGGAAAGCGAGCAACCACAACAGCAGGCTGGGGGCGGCGGAGGCATTATCCAAGCTATCGGCGAGACTCTAGTGGAGATCGGGCAGACGACTAAGGATCTCGTCGCCGGGCAGTACCCCAGCGAAGTAATGGGGCAGAAAGAGGAAGGGAGAGTTGCAGAGGAGGCATATAAAGGTGGTGAAGGCATTTAGATAAAGCCTCTTGTCATTCTGAGAAAAGATGTATGGAGCTTTTGGGAGGTTGAGAGAATAAATATTGGTCAGCTGTCTGTGTTTTCAAGTTGCGATCGTCTTTTGTGATAGTACATTTTGCATCGTCCTTGTAGATAGAGCTTTAAGAGTCGATAACCTTGGTTTGTTCTTGAAAAAAAAAAAAATATATTAACTCTTTCCTCTTCATTAGACAAGATAATCATTTGAAGAACATGCTGTGTATATTGACTTATGTTGACATATATATATTATATATGCATATATGCAAAAAAATTGAGGATACAGATTTAAAAAATCTCCATTAACACCACCAATTCAAAATCTGAGTTCAAAGAAACAGAAGGTTGACTTGCTCATATACTTTGATGCAAGTAGAAAGGCCTTACTTCCTTAAGCTTCATCAACCATTCTTCAACACTAAGCTGCAGGAATCTCATTAAGAAGCTTTTCCCAAACTTGAATTTTGTTGTTCCATGGAAATAATGCAACCCAGTCTATCGTACACCTACAAGCGATTAAGAATTCTGTTTATATACCTTCATGGGAAGTTTTTATCAGTCTTAGATTTCATATTAAATTTTCATTATTGAATGATTATACTTGGAAGATGATTCAGTGGAATAAAGAAATTCAGACTCTCCCAGTTCACATGGGAGATCATTTATGGATGAAGTAAATTGTCAATGTAACACAATGTCAATACCTCCGAAAGTTTGTTTTCTTCTTTTGTTGTGCATGCAGGATCATACCTGGAAAGAACACAACAGATAAATTATCATGCTTTTATCAGTAAAATATGATCAAATCAAGTATATCAGGGGCTTACCAATCCCGTGGAATACCAGCTTGTTTTCGAGCTGAATAGTTGAAAGGGCCTTTTATCTCCACATTATAGTCTTTCAGAATCTCTGTGAAGCAACAGGGAAAATTTCAATGCTGGGGTTCTTTTGAAATCCGGATAGAGGAAACCTACCTGTGAAAGTAGATCCAGGGGCACAGCCCATTTTCTGGCAAACCGATACAAACCAGAAGACACCAACTGCCACATGCGCGACTTCTTCATCGGCTATCTTCGCGACAATGTTTGAGGTCCGATTATCTCCATAGCCAACCAGTTTGTTGACAAGCCTAGGCCCAGCATCCAGTCCCCTGGCCTCCTATGCCAACGAAAATAGTGGGAAGAAACGGCTGTAGTTACTGAACAAAGTGAAGAGTATCAAGAATTAACTAAAATATTCGAATAACTGGGACAAAAGCCCAGTCATATAGATTTAGCAAAAGTTGAGGCGTGGCTATCCCTACTTGTTGATAGTTTACCACGGAATCTAGAAGAAGAAAATGTTAGGAAAAAATTAGATACCAATACTCATTGTTTTTCCTTTTCCCATGTATATAGCTCCAGCAAATGGATTCGAAAGTTGAATCAAATCGAAGCGAAGCTTGAATCGAATTAATTCGAAACAAATCATGGATGCAGAATTATTGAATTGGAATTCTGGATTCACCACTGTTTCAGTAAGAAACCTCTTAAGATGTAATGAAGAAACTTTAGTAGCGGAGAGTTGGTAACACATCACAAACCCACACATTACCAATTCTTGAAATTCAAATCCTTAAATCCAACCGAACTGAAGGAACAACGGGTTCTACTCAAAGTGGTAGGGGAAAAGGTGAGTAGCACCTGCACCAATGGGATGACCGCAAGCCGAGCAGCGACATTGTCTGACGATTTCTCGCATTCCCTCCATAAAATACCATGAGCCGGCATGTCACCATAGCTACTCAGAGAAATTCATTTTTAAGTACGAAAGAAGCATAATAAACAAAGTGCTAAATGCTTAAGTTTAAGTTATCTCAACCTGAAACCCAGCTCTCCAAGTCTCTGAGAACACCAACTGAAATGCCTACTTTCATCATCAGCTACATGAGCAAAATCAGCAAAGAAACCCTCCCCCAGAAGCTCAACATATGGAGAAAACCGAACAACGGTGTCCCACGCCAAATCAATAGCATTTAGCTCAACATGAGCAAGATTATGGAGCATATAGGCATTGAGAGGCAAACCCGAGCTTTTTGGAGGTGGAATTTCTTTAGGGGAAACCTGAACTAAACGCATGCCTTGACTTCAGTCAGTGAAAGTAATCAGCACACCTATAGTAACAACTCAAAAGGCAATCCAGCAAAATCATCTACTATTCAAAAGCACAAATCAAGTTAGCATTTTCAAGAACCCTGTTAACATGGGGAGAATTGAATAAAATTACAACTTTCGCTAAGTTCATCGTTCAAGCTACATAGAACGAAAATCCGATATTTTATCATCAGGGATGTGTCTTTCATTTTCTTTTCTTGCAAGAAAGAATTGAAATGGTTAACATACATAGCACAATTAACATTAAGAACTCAGGAAAGTAGGCTCTGTTCTATCCGTTATCATAAGCGCATTCTACAAACAAAGACTCGATAGAAATTAATCAATAATAAACCCTACACAACCGATTGGATAAATTCACATTAACTGCTGAACAATAAATTAGGGTTTATCAGGGCGAGCATTGCAGAAAGCAAATGATTTCATCAATTAAAAAGAACGGAATCAAAATACATACCAATTGAGGTTTATCAGGGCGAGCAGGCCTATAAGGCGCATCCGAAACTCCAACAGGCAAACCCTCTTCTCGCCATTTCGTGTATGCCAAATGCGAAAGGTTAGCTTTTACGAGAGGATCTTCAGTTGAGAGAACAACGCCACCCATTTCTGCTAAAGATGTGCAAGAGCTGAACACAGAACAAAGGGAATTAGATTCAATTTCACTTTGTTGCTTAATCGGGCCATTAGGGCCCCAAAAGCGGTCACGGTTGAGTGGGTTGCGCCGCCAGTGGTCAAGGCCGGACCACTGAGGGTGGTGGAGGGGTGTAGGGTAGTTGATTGAAGATGCGAAGCAAAAGCAGCGCCGGAGTTCCGTCGACGGTGGGAGCGGTAGTCTCCGGCCGATGCAGAATCGGTGTAAGGCTGTGGAGGACATCGCACCAGCAACCGTTATTTGAGTTTACTCACTCACACAAAATATAAGCTACTTATTTAGAGCATTAAATTAAATTAATTTTCTAAATTAGGATATTATGCTAAAATACTTTTTAATAAATTAATTAAATATTTAATTATTATTTTAAATAAAAGAAAAAACTTCATTTGAAGACATTTTATAGTAAAATCAATTAGTAATTTTATCAGAATATGATTAATACTGTTAGAATTAATTTTAGGGTGAAATTTGTTCACATACGAATTCAACATTTTTGTAAATACTAACTCGCAAATCCTTTTGCCAATAAAATGATTTTATTTTCTTATAGCTTATTTTAATGTCACAAGGTTATATATCTTTGAAAAAAAATTAATAATATGAATTGATATGACATCATTAATTTATACAAAATAATCTTTTAGTAGATTTTATTTGATCAGATTCACTTGTATTCTATTTTCTAATATAATAGTCCATGTAAAGTACCGTAATTTTAAAATATTTAATTATATTGATTATACATTTGAATATTACTAAAACGTAATATTTCATATATCAAATAATATTACTAAATTTTCCTTAAATTGATTTACGGAAACTTTATCATTAATTGTATAATAATATAAATTTCAAAAGTTTGCCTACACCTTTTGCACATAAATTAATTAAGAAAAACATAATAAAGAGTAGAATGTGTAAATGAAAATTGTGAAATAGAAATTTTGAAAATAGAGATTATAAAAAATATTTTCATTATGTACACATATTTTTATTAATTAGTAGATTAATGAATTAAGTATTCTTCAAAAAATTTGGCAGGAATGACAACAGAAATCATGAATAGTGAAATAAATACTAGTATTTTATTTTAATGTTTGAATAAATAAAAATAAAAACTATTATAAAAGAAGATAGTTAATTAAACAAAAAAAATGATTAATCATTGAGGGGTGTTTTGAAACTATATAAAATAAAGCAGAAGTATTTCTTTATATATAAATTTAGATTTTAAATTATTTTATGTTATTAGAGTCGAAATGGTTAATGCCCGCACATGGTGATTCGATTTCTACTAAAAATAATTTCGACTTTTTAAAATATATAGTTCACTCAATATGCTCCCTCAATGTGAAAAGTTAAAAATTCAACTCATTAGTGAAGAGGATGATAAAAAATTAAATAAATAAATTAAGCCCAAATCTCTCAATAAATTTAGATTTCTAGATGAATACTAATTGGGTGGCCTTTTCCCTTTGGAATTAATTTTTTTAGCAAAATAGACACAAATATGGCATAATACTTTGTCAATTATTAAAACCAATTCAATAACTTTTGAGTGCGTGTTGGGCAATTTGTGTACAATTAATATTATTTAATAAAAATTAATTAATATTATTTATCTAAACTTTTATTAAAAAATAATACTCCATCCGTCCCCCTATAAGTTGTTCGTTGATTTTGAGCACACGAATTAAGGTAAAAGTTAAAAAAATATATAATTGATGTGATGGAAAAAAGTGAAAAAGTATAAATAATGTGAATGTGATGGAGAAAAGTGAAAAAGTAAAAGAAATAGTGTAAAAAATATTAAAAATAATAATAAAGAAGTGAATAATAATTTTCAAAAAAAATAAAAAAACAAATGAGCAACATATAGTTGAACGGATAAAAATAGTAAAATGAGCAGCTTAGGGAGTATAATTTAAAAATATACTTAACTTGCATACATAAATATTTATCCAATCAATATAGATCGATATGGAATGATATACTCTTTCCGTCCCAACTCTTTTTTTCCCTTTTTTCATTTTGGGACGTTTCAACTCTTTTTTTCTACTTAAAAAAAAATAATTTACATTCATATATTTTTTTTTAATCCGTATGCCCAAGTCTTTTAGAGAAAAGACCGGAACGGAGGGAGTATATATATATACACACTTGTTAAGATTTTTTACTCTTTAACCCGAAAACATGCATACAAGAAGCCTGGAAAGCTGACTTAATTTGAAAATCCAATTATTCCTTCGATTATTAAATTTATGTCATTTTAATTTCGTGTGTGATGTGATTATGTCAAAGATGTATTTATGCACACTCAATTCAATTGCTGCAACTCGTGACAAAAAATTATCACGGCAAAAAAATACATCACCTAATGTATCATAAAAATATAAAAGACAATTTTCTTTTATCTCGTAACTATCTACACACTTGTGTTATTTATTTATTTCAAAATTATTAAAAAAAAAAAAATTTATATACATATATTTATTTATATATTATTATTTTATTTAAAACAATTTATCCTTACAAATGCATAAATATATAATTTTGGAACGTCGGCCATAGTAGTAATTTAGAATTCCAAGAGTGGCAGTTGTAAACAGACAAATCGCCTTTCTTTATCAGGAAAAGTTGCCTATAGTTAAATATGAAGTGAAGGGTTAGAGTCTAAAAAAGTTAGTTAATTTATGTTTGTTGATATTAATTGGGGTTTGTTTTTACTTAATTTTTTAATTAGCGCAATAATCATAATTAATCCTTATGTGGATCCCCAATGATAAAAACATGGTCTTGTCTGTCAGTATCATACTAGTCACTTTGCTGGCTCTTTAAAGTGCCACAATGAATATTCATTAATATTCACGACAATATGTAATTATAATTATTAAATAATTACTGTTCGAGGTTTTTTTTTTTAAAGGTTCAAAAGTCATGTCTGAATTCAGTTCGATTGTTATATGATTGGATTTAATTTCAGCATATGAGTAATCAAGTATCAAGCAGTGACTTAGCTTTCACTTTTTACCATGGATGTAAATCAAGGTCGTCGAGACCGCCTAAAAAAATCGTCGAGAAAAATCAAATTGTCGAGAAAAATCCGCCAATACATTTGGCACTGCCGAAGCTGCCTAGATGTCAACCATTGTTTTTTTTTTTTAATTTTTATTTCAACTTAAAAGTTAAAACTAAAATTAAAAAATAAAAACTAATTTAATAAATTACTAAAAAATGAAAGTTTAATTGAACTACTCCATAATTTATCCGTCTATGTATTTTGCTCTTTTTGTGTTTTATTTAGAAGTTCGACTATGTCGTGTTATGATAGTTTTTTACATTTTGTTGATTTTTTATATTTTATGATAGTTATTAATTATTTTTTAAATTTATAATTTATTTATAATATATATTTTTATTAATATATGTAAAAAAATTAATATTAATAAAAAATAAAATAGAAAAACCTTGGCACCGTCTAGACGGTCTTGGTGCTTGGCGGGCACTCGACCACCAAGCGCCATTTGCACACTTGCCTTTTACATAAATATTATTTTTTTCAAGTTATTTAGTTAGTGAATATTAAGTTCTGGTTAGGGTTGCAAACGAATCGAATCGAATCGAATATCATGATTTTGTATTTGTATTTGAATAATAATCGAATTGAATCAAATATTTGTAATCGAATTTGAATCGAATTTGAATATTAAAATTTCGAATACGAATATCATAATTCGAATACGAATACCTAATCGAACCAAAAGTATTTAATTCATTTATAATCCTCGAGTGAGAGTTTGAAAGATAGGTGCATAAGGTATCTAGGTTATTAGCTAATGAGCTTACATCCTAAAAATAATAGTAATTATAGTAATCATAAAATTCTATTGGTCTATAATCTTAAAGTAATAATAATAATTGCAATAATTATACTAACTATTATCATTATAATATTTATACAAAAATATTTAATCGAATATTTACGAATACCGAATCGAATATCATTATTTTGTATTCGTATTTGAATAATAATCGAATCGAATCGAATATTTGTAATCGAATTTGAATCTTAAAATTTCGAATACGAATATCAAAATTCGGATACGAATACCGAATCGAATCAAAATTATTTGATTCTGTTTGCAACCCTAGTTCTGATGTATATAATTTATGGATAGTTGCATAATAATTCAGTTATTTGTGATATTATTAAAGGTTATAACAGGAAGATATATGCGTTATTAATTTCATTATAGGACAAGTTCATGAATTTATCGTAATGCCAACTCATATAGCATCATTAATTTGATGGGATTGCTAGGAGATCATATATATCCTTATCCTGATTATTGATAGTGCTTTTGTAGATAGTCTTCTTGATTTGTCTTGCTCGTTGAGTTTTGATTTTATCTTTAAAAAAAAGTTATTTATGTACATTTAAAAAATCAAGCTTAATTATGAGGTTACTTACTGTTTAATGTAAAATGATCAATTTTACAAATTTTTTTAGTTCTCAATAAATATTTACTTAATAATGTAAAATGATCAATTTCACTAAATATAGTACTTCATTATTTACTTAATAATATTTATTAGTTCTCAATAAGTTATAATATTAATTATTTTTATAATACATCTAATATGAATAGCTCAAATGGTTAAAGTTTCATAATACTCGATCATGTCGAGGACCATGGATCAGATTCTTAATTGCACTGAAAAAATAAGAAGCCTAATGTAAAAAATCAAACAGATGACAAAATACTAGATCAACATCGATCGTGCGTGTATGCATGGTTAGGGATTAATTCGGATGTGATTATATATTTTTTTTAAAAAGATCCAAAGGCATGATTATTTTGTTTCATATTCTATATTTAGTACCAATTCGTATTTTATCTTATCATTGCATGATTTATACATCAAATTGTTTTTTGCTGTACTTTAATTGAACTATTAACCACAATGACATAATTAGCTGAAAATAAAATTATGGTCATGAATTATATTAGAACCAGCATATAATGGAATATAACCTAATATATATAAAACAAAAAAAAGTCGTCTCCTCGCTAAAAATATAATTAACTAATATATATATAAACAAAGAAAATTAAATACTTTCTCCTGATAAATATATAAATTAAAATTATAAAAAATGTATGCTCAAATTTCTTTAATTAGACAATAAATTACATTCTTCTGAAAGTACATAATTAACTTGCAAATTGTCAAAACGATAAGTTCCATTAATTGATCAATTAATCTGAACTTTTCAAATTTAAAATTTCTCATGCCCATAAATGTTAAATAATGATGTACAACTTTATGTTACATAATTGTAAACGAATGACATGTAATCAAATTCATAGTCTTACATGTTATTCGTCTATAATATGTAACATATAACATTGTTGCATCATGATGTAACATAAAATCACACACTCTCATAAATACAACATTAGAAAATATAAAACCACACATCGAGAAAATTGAGTCGAGAGAGGTTGAAGTTACTTAATTATAACCCTAATTCGTTGGAGGTAAAGAATGGTGTTGAGGATCCGGTCCACCAGGAGCAACTCTGTCATAGCCTGCTTTCAGTGATCTCCTTCTGAACTCTTCGAACTCAATTTTGTTGAACCCTAATTTCCTCCGAAAGAGTAGGGTATCGACATTTTTTGCCATGGCGAACGGCTCTCGAGCCATTGTTGCAAGGAAAATTATTAAGAAGAAGAAGACTAGGTAGGAAAATCTTGGGAAAGCCATTAGAAGATTAAAGAGAGTAGTGAAAGAGGTAAAGAAAGAAACCCTAGCCAGTGGTTGCATGGATAAGGAGATTTGCATGCTATTTATAGGATAAAGCGAATTAAAAATGGGGGGGACAGATAATAGTGGAGAAAATGTGGTTTTAATTTTTTTAATAAATACAAAAGTTCTTGCGTGGATGATTAATGTTTATTCCACCCTGGTATAAATGGACAAAAATGAATTTGTTTGGGTTTATTTTAAGAATTGGTCACCATCAGAGAATCCTTTGATTGTTTTTTGCAAATGATTCGGTTATTTGGTCACCTTATTAGGTGATGTGATTAAGATCTAAAGTTAAAAATAATTAGATCTAGTTAATTAAGTTTTAGTACTACTCAACTCACCTCTTATTTAGAAACTATATAAACTAGACTTATTTTTCTTCTAAATGTAATTATGTATCGATTACTTTCATTTGTTACAATTAAGATTATGCAAGATAATGATAAAAAATTCAAGAGTGACACCTCTTCTTAATATAATTATTATCACTTTAAGATAATTATACATATATCATTTCAAAAAGATATTTAAAGTGTGTCATATTACGGTAAAAATCTAAAAAGTGATCATTCTCACTTTCCATTTCCGTCTGTCCCCCAAATTTATTTTCATTCTCTTTATAGAAAATATTACTCCCTCCATCTCACTATAAGTTATTCGTTATTTTTTAGCACAAATATTAAGAAGAGTATAAAATATTGATATAGTATAGGTGATGTGATATGAGAAAATGAAAAAGTAATGAGAATAGTGTAAAAAATATTGAAAATAATACTCCCTCCGTCCCAGAGCAATTTGAAAGGGTGGAGGGGCACACAAATTAAGAAGAAAGTATAATAAAGTAAAAAAAGTAGTGTTTTGAGAGTTAATTTGATAAAATTTTATGTAAAAGTGAAAAAGTTAGTTGGATTGAGTGTAATTTGGGCCCAAAAAGTGAAAAAGTAATGGTATTTTGTGTAAATATGTAGATATTGTGAGGGTGAAGTTTATAAAAGAGTTTCCTTTTTTGGGTCTGCAAGTTCCTTTGGGACGTCCCGAAAAGAAAAACTTGCAAGTTCCTCTGGGACGGAGGGAGTAATAAATAAGTGAATAATAGTTTTCAAAAAAAGTAAAAAAACAAATGAGAAGTATATAGTAGCACGGACGAAAATGGCAAAATGAGAACTTATAGTGGGGCAGAGGGAGTATTTTATTATTACACTCACAAACAATCACTTTATTTAAATTCTAGTGGACCCCACAATTATTCCATAATATTTTTACTTTATCTTATTTTTCTTAAAACTTATGTCATCCGCACAATGGGGAATACATATGAGGGAACGGAGGAAGTACATTTTATATTTATTATTATTTTTTGATCGGTCAAAGTTAGTTGTTAGTAGTTAGAAGTCAGTTCATCAAGTCTCCAATAACTCCAAAGAAAATTTCTCCAAGTCACCTTACATCTCCCTTAATTCATTTTCAAAGGAAATCGAACTTCGATCTCTCGCTAAAGTGAAGAGCTCAATAGCCAGGTGAGCTAACTCACCTGAATTGTACTTATTATTTTACGGTAAAAATTTGAAAAAATATATAAAAATAATCTTCACTTGTGTATAAAGTAAAAATAATCTTTACTACTATATGAGAAATGTAAATACGATTTTTATTTTTTTTGGTATGCACATTTCTCTTAAAAAAATCATCATTTTAATATTATTTTTACAAATAATTATTTAATTTATAAGTAGACCTTATAATACATTGATATTTTCATTTTATCTATTTTTTAATATGTCCAATAAAATGTACTCCCTCCGTCCACGTTGCCTTAAATGGTCGTCCACAATAAATTGTCTACTTACCTAAAATGGAAAACCTACAATAATTATTTTCATTTTTTATACACATATACTCACTTTTACACATCACATCAAGTATTTTTTTAATAATTAAATATTTTTTTATATTAATACATTAACTTTTACACATCAACATCTACTTTTTTTAATAATCGTGTACAGCAAGGGTAGTCCAATTTTTATGGAAGGAGGAAGTATATGTGTGTGAAATATAGTGGTTAAACATTAATATTTCTAATTGTGGAAAGCAGCGAAGGGTCACATCAGATTAGTATTATAGTAACCTGGGATTTGTCGATGCAGCCATGGTAATCCTATAACAGATAATAACATTGGTTTGACGGCTTTCTATTCTGCATCTTTTTCCCTACACCATTTTATTTATTTATTTATTATATTGTTTTTGGAGTAAATATAAAAATGTTACTTTGTCCCACTTGAATTTATCCTAAGGTCAAAGATTTAATCCATCACTACTACATCTAGCCAGGGTACGATTAATATATAATCTATCATCCATTAACTATATCGTGCCTTGGCGGCGCCCAATCATTTCAAGTTTGGTAACACAAATATGTTTTAGTATCTTTAATATTATTATTAATTGCGTTTAAAGTTAATTAGAATTTTGTGAAATTTTATTTCTTTTTACTCGACACTTGTATTAAGAGTGGGAATGTAAATAAGTCATCCCGTAATTTTTGTACTATTTTTTTTTATTTGGTCTATTTAATATTTCAATTTAATTACATAACAATTTAAATATAATTAAATTACTTCCAAATCGTCGGAAATAATATAAAATGACGTCGTTTTACTCACGTGTCAGTCACATATTATACTTTTCGGCAGAATTGTCTCACGATCCAAATGGAATCCTACGTGCATGGCATAATGATTGTATTAAAAAAAACCCATTATATTAAATTAAAAATAATATTCTTATTATGTGCACTATATTCACTCACTAGGAATGATTCGAATCTCACCGGATAATTTTCACATCAACAAATCGACGCCCAATATTTCCATCCGTACAAGAGGCACTATGACAAATTCGCTGATAGATAGCGGGTAAAACCCGCCATTAAAAGGGTGGAAAAAACGCTGTTGAACATGGTGATATTAAAAGTAGCGTCGAACAACAGCGGTTTAAAACCGCTATTATTTCTAGCTTTAACAGCGGTTTTTAACCGCTATCGTATCTTAAAAACCGCTATTATATCTTCTAAATTTGTTAACTCATAAAATTTAAAACAGCGATTTTATAGACATATAAGAGCGAATTTTAACCGCTATTAAAAGTACATTCAATAGCTGGTAATACCCGCTGTTGTATATTAAAAACCGCTTTTATAAGTACTTTCAAGAGCGGTTTACTTAATATATAAGAGCGGGTATTACCCGCTATTAAAAGTAAAAAACAGAGCGGGCAATAACTGCTTTCTTTTCTCAATACTTTTCCAATATTTAATTATTGCAATATTATATATTTTTTACTAAAACTTGTAGTACGATTTTTATACTTTAATTAAAATAAAAAGAAATTTTAATATAAATAACATTAAATCTAAAAATTCAAAAGTTCATATCATTACTTGCCAATCATTGCAATAATCTTTAAAATGCATTACATCAATATAAATTCAAGTACCAATGGTGTTCAATAACTAAATTAATTAACTACTACATCATCATAATAATCAAATAGTCTTGAGCAACACGTTTGATATTCTCTTGCAGTAACATATCTCTCCTCCATTCCTAGGTTCACAACTGATGAATGAAAGTGGCTCACATTGAAGATCAAGCTTCACATTCAAAGAAAATGAATTATCATCAAGGAAACAAAACTTAAACCAATATACAAAAAGATAATTATTAATTATATAATTGTCAATTTGAGTAAAAAAAATGCACCGCTGTCACCGATCAAAAGAAGCTTCCTGCACTTTCTACTCAACTATATATGATTGCAAGCGTAAAGCCCACTCTTCCCGCACTTCATCAATTTCCGCTTTCGAATAAGTTTTCTCCATGAACTATGAATTACAAAATACATTATTAAAGCACAAATAAATCTAATGAAAAATTATGTCTACATATAAATATTACCATTGGCTGCATCGAACATGTTTCAACTGTGCCCTCAAATTTGACAATTTGTCTCATGTAGCGAAGTACAAAAAAGCCACATTGACATGAGTCGGGTTGCTTAGGAGCCTAAGTTAGGAACAAAACTCATTATAAAACACATGGTTTGTTATAAATTATTTATGAATACTACAAATGAAAACTTTTCATACCTCAATTACATTCCAATTGATTTTATTTACTCTTTTTCCAATTGAAGAATTAAAAATGTGCAGAGCCCTTAAAAAAAATGAGATTGTTTTAACAAAAAATAATATATCTACCTTAATAATAAGGAGAAAAACTTACATTTCAACAACTAGTCTCCAAGGGGTATCATGAATGTCCGTAAAAAGAGGATCCAACAAGCAAACCTCCAATTTATGTGGGTCGATGACAGTTAGTATCCAGTGATCCCTATGTATATACACACATAATAAGTATATGAAATTTATTAATTTTAAAAAATTTAATATCTTAAAAGCATACTTACCCTACATTACATGGTGCCAACACAAGTTGATTAACATGTGTACCGATGAGTCTTTTACCGAGAAAATTTGCCCTTTTGCTTAATTGTGCATCCTTAGACTTTGTATCTGTCTTTACAGATGGAACATATGCTGTTCCACAAGGATCCACAAGTTTAAACTTCTCATTGTTCATTTTCTGATACAAATACCTAAAATTAACAAAAAAACACAATACTTAATATCCATGTGAAAACACAATACTTAATACTTAAAAACACAATACTTACCATATGTAAACAGCTATACATGTATAGGAGATTGGTTCCAGCCGACAAAATGGATCAATGTCCTCAAGATTAACATGCAATAAACGCTCATGTCCAAACACATCATTGTCCAAGGCAATTGATATCAATCCAACAGCAGTAATCTTGATTTTAGAGTAACAATACACCATGTATAGTGATGTTGGCACAGTCGAAGGATCTAATGAAGGCATCATCTTTTTATGCTTCTTTGTGTTTTTTCTAACACTCTAAGAATGACAAATGTATTACTGTTAGATATGTTAAGTAGTACTAAAGAATTTTGAAAGGTAAGATTCAGTCTATAAATCACAATCTTATATAACCTGAACATGCAGTTTCATCAAGTGCATAGGCCAAGCCACATGAGATCCGATAGCATCACTAATTGTAACACAGTCAGTCGTCGGATATAGCAAAAAAGCATTTCCATCCACTGCTTTCTCAATTGCAACACGCATGCAATTCATGGGAAATTTCTTACCATGAATGAGTTCTTGAGAATTATAAACTTTGATTATCGTACCATATGCAATAATGGAGTTTGTCCTCGCATCCAAAGATAATGCTACAGATTTTCCCTATGAAAAAAATTACATTTTTCAACAGAACATCCAATAATTAGCAACAAAAAAAAAAGAAAGCAAATTGAACCATATTTCATTAAAGTATATATACCTCCAAGGTTTCATCATTGTCAAGCCCCATCTTCTCATCAACTATTTGTACATCATCATCACCAGCCACCTTAACACCATTGCTCGTATTATCCGGTGTACTATCATAATTGCTATGCGAAACTTTTTTGGTACAACTACCAATCTCTTCAACTTCGACCTTGAGTTCATTGTTTTTGAAAATTAGCTCTTCTAATCTCCGTATTCTTTCATCTTGCTCATTACTTCTCTTCCTTTGAGCTATCAACTCTCTCTCATATTGTTTGCACAATTCCGTGTTTGAGAGTTTATTGCTGCGATGATGGAAGTATAATGATGGGTTAGTATGACTCCCAACCCCCCTTACACGACCAGAATGTTCTGCTGTTTCTAGAGCTTGCGAAAGAATGCCCCCTTCAACTTCATATTCTCCGCCGCTTTCTTTCTTTTTCTCTATAAAACTAGTCTGTAATTGCAAATGAATTACTAATGAAAATATTTTGTTAGGAATTTAAATTATATGCAAATCATGACTTACAATTTTTCGGCCTTTTCTCTTAGTTCACCCTCTTCAAACTCTCCATTCTTGTTCTTTCTTCCTTCAAGCCAAAGTGTGGCTCTATCTATAACAGCATCTTCAGATAACAATGAAGGCTTCATGAAGAGATAATCAATCATTAAAAAGTGATAAATACTATCAAAATAATAATAAATTATAACTACTTACATTCTCTGAAGCATAACGGGCATAATAATAATATAAATTCAATAAATTAAAGAGATGGACAATAAATTAAAGATTATATGTGACTAGTATAACTGGCCAACAACTATATGTAGAAGTCATACTACTGTGGGGGTTGATCCCATCTGCAGATAAGGCCAATCTTAGGTTTCTAGACTCAGAAGCGAAATCAGGCCATTGATGGTCCACTGACTTCCAAGATGGTGAATCAGCTGGGTGACGCAATTTACCATCACAAATCCTCCTATCAGCGTGCCAAGTTAACTCTTTTGCCATATCCTTATTTCGAAACATTCTTTGAAATCTAGGAATGGGTGGAAAGTACCACAACACCTTTGCAGGAACTCCTTCATTTATCTTAGAGTTCTTACCCACCTTCCATCTTGAGGCCTCACATGTGGGACAACTTTTAAGATCCGCATAATCCTTACGATATAAGACACAATCATTTGGGCATGCATGTATTTTCTCATATTTCATACCCAATGCCACCAAACTTTTCTTTGTTTTTCCCATAGATGAAGGCAATTCATTTTTGTTTGGGAGCATATCTTGTAATAATTCAAGTAATTCATTCATGCCCCTATTGCTCCAACTATGTTTTGCCTTCAAGTTATATAATTTCACAACTGCAGACAACTTTGTGAATTTACTGCATCCCGGATATAATGGTTTCTCAGCATCTTCAAGAAGCTTTAAGAAATTGTCTGGATTTCCAGTGCTTTCATATGCATCGTGAACCATATCATCTAAAGGTTCTCCAAAACCATAATCATCTTCATCTTGCCCTTCTTCATTATCATGCATCGGTAACTCGTCCTTCTTTTCTTCCCCATGCCATACCCATGTCGTATATAGTCTATCTATTCCTTTAGACAATAAATGTGCCCTAACACGATCAACACTGAACTTGCTAAAATTCGCACATTTTAGACACGGGCATGACATTGCATTAAGATCAACATTATTTTGCTTCACAAATTGTAAGAATGATTCCACTCCGAGCCGGTACTCATCTGACAACCTATCCTTTAGCATCCATCTTTTATCCATCTTCTATAGACGTCTAATATAAACATTAAGATGGACAATAATAATAATATTAATTCAAATAATTGAACTAATATGCTTCTAAAGAGATGTAATTTTTTTAAACTAATATGCTTCTAAAGAGTTACTATATAAATTATTTAGTTCACTCAACCTTATTAATATTGTAAGCATAAATTCATATATAAATTAGACATGAAAATTAATTAGAGCACAATAAAAACCATCAATAGAATCAACAACAATCATGAAATTTAACTAGAAATAATTAAATTGAAACATAAGCTCAAAATTCACAATCATCTCAACATATAAAATTACTAAGAGTACTAACTCATCAATTTACAATTGTAAATCTTGCAAAGTAAAGGAAAATAAATTAATGAACTATTAATTAAAATATAAAAATTAAAAAAGAGATAATTTTCTTAAATTCTTAAATTTCAAAAATCTGCACAAAATTTCCAGTTTTCTCAGAAACATATCATACTGTTGGTTAGGGAACTAACCACACCTATATACAAAGTTTGGACTTGAAATTCATTCATCCAACAATTTTTAGTCACAAAATCGCCTAATTTTTATATTTTTAGTCGCAAAATCGCCTATCACATGGACGCCTAATTTTTAGTCACAAAATCGCAAACTGTTTTGCACAGCCCACACTTGCAAAAAATAATTTTGAAACTCTAATAAAATATAATCACATTCAATTATACCTTCAGTTGACTGCAGGGGTGCGCAGAGGCCGTGGACGGCAGGGGTGCGCGGAGGCCGTGGACGGTAGGGGTGCGCGTAGAGCTGTTAAAATAAATGAGCCGCTCGTGAGCTCGGCTCGACTCGGCTCGTTAAGGCTTGACTCGACTCGGCTCGACATGTTAAACGAGCCGAGCCGAGCCTAAAAAAATACTCATTTGCTTAATAAGCTCGGCTCGGCTCGGCTCGACTCGGTAGGCTCGCGAGCTGCTCGGTAGGCTCAAAAAATAGAGATTATTTTATAAATATTATATAATTTAGGGTATAAAATATTAATAGTTTACATAATAATACAATTCATATTCTCAAATCATTCATACTGGTGAATTGGTGATAGTTTTTGCTTTATTGTTGTTAAAATAAACGAGCTGCTCGTGATCTCAGCTCGACTCGGCTCGGTAAGGGCTCGACTCGAAGTATTAAACGAGCCGAGCCGAGCTCAAAAAAATACTCGTTTGCTTAACGAGCTAGGCTCGGCTCGACTCGATACGCTTAACGAGCCGAGCCGAGCCTGGCACTACTCGGGCTCGCTCGGCTCGTATAACAGTTCTAGGTGCGCGGAGGCAGCGCGGTGGCAGGGCGGAGGCAGCGCGGTGGCAGGGCGGAGGCAGCGCGGTGGCAACTCAGAGGCTGTGCGGTGGCAGCGCAGAGGCAGCGTGGAGGAGAGGCTGCGACTGTGTCTGATGCAGCGCACAGGCGTGGGCGGCGCCGGCGAGGAAGGAGGCGGTGATGCCTGGCCGCTGAAAATCCGCCATCGCGAAACTCTTACACTATTCCGCCGCCTGGAGTAAGCCGGAGAAAATGGAGGAGCAACTGGGAGAAAATGGAGAACCACGTTTCAATTTTTGGGAGGTATCAGCCCGCGAAAATGAGAGGAGGAGGAAATCTGTGATGTGATTTAATTAGGGTTTATTTTGTAATTGATATTTTAATTGATTAATTTAATAAATATTTTGGTATTGAAATTTGTATACAAGACTTGTCTTTGTCCAAGTGGTTAGGGTGTGTTTTTTAACTGAGAGGTTGTAGGATCGATTCTCGGAGGGGTTTATTCTTTTTCCTATTATTTAAAATGGTTAACTAATTTAATTCTATAAATATTTTGGTATTACATTTAAAACATACAAGATGCTTTGTCCAAGTGGCTAATTGAGCTCAATACCTCTCCGAAGGTCAAGGGTTCGATTCCTAGCGGTATAAAATTTTTTAGCGATTTTTAAAGTATTTAATAGCGGTTTATAAAGTATTTAATAGCGGTTTTTAACCGCCATAATTTTAAGAAAAGATATCATTCGAATTATAGCGGTTATCATTCACTGCTATGTTTCAACTCCACATTTTGACTTACAATAGCGGTTGAACTTTTAATGGCGGGTTTTTTATCTTTAAAAGCGGTTTTAAAATTACCCGCTATTATATCTATGCTATTAAAAGCGAAATTTGTCATAGTGAGGTCACCACGACAACTTCTTTGTGGGAATAGTAATTGACGGCATGTTGGGTTCCACTAGATTGAGACATTTTTTTGATTTTGTGCTCTAATTTCGATCGAGATTTGGGAGTGTTCTTCTAGGATTTTTTGTTCTTCGCGAGTTGTTTCTTCTTTGGGGATTCTGAATCTGAATAGAGTGGTATATGTTATGCATTTAGTAATTAGATATTAATAATTCTTTTTTATTTTAAGAAAAAATGAAAATTAATTTTTGGAAATAAGAATATTATTTTTAATTTAATTTAATGGATTTTTTTAATACATTAATCAACATACCACATAGGATTCTGTTGCCGCGTGAGACAATTCCACCGAAAAATATAACACGTGACTGGCACGTGAGTAAAACGGTATTGTTTTATGTCATTTCTGATGACTTGGGACTAATTTGGTTAAATTGGAATTGTTATGGACTAAATTGAAACATTACATAGTTATGAGACCAAATCGAAAAAGTGAAAAAGTTATGGAATGATTTTGGCATCAATCCCTAAATAAGTCAAGGCGCCTTTTGCAAACTATATGAGTTTTGATTCAAAAAATATTCATTTGATTTCATTTGTTAAATTTCATTAGCCAAACTCGAGTTTGATTATAATTTTATTGATCACAACTTGATTCTGGTGGTATTTGATTTGAAAGACCAATTGCAAACAAGTTCGTGTATGTGAATGCGAACCTATTAGCAAATACGTTCATGGTATAGCTCGTAGGTGAAAATATTCTTGAAAAGCTCATATAGATTTGTGATCAGACTCGTATAATTTTACTCATTTATCTTTTCTAAACTAATTTATTAAATTATAATAAAAATAAATAAATATATATATATATATATATATATATATATATATATATATATATATA
>JAPKLY010000478.1:93629-149971 GCA_026898435.1 Prunella vulgaris
TATTTATTGTTATTATTGTTAATTATAAGATGTTGTAGAAGTTGAAATTTGAATATTATTGTGTGTTATTAATTAGAACATTAACGAGTTTGACTATGTGAGCTTGTTTAACTCGTTTATGAGATTTCGCGAGCTTGATCTTTAACTAAATATAATTTATTTGTTAATATTTTTTAACTTGAGCTCAAACAAGGTTTATTAATTTTATTAATGAATTTTTGGCGATTAAATTTAAATCTAGGGTGCACGGATTCTTCTAAAACGAGCTCGAATCCAAAAACTTTTGAACAAGCCGAGCATGCCTAACATTATTAAGAGTTTTCCTGCAGATGTAGGAGAATTTGTTAATTATAAATATCGATCATATATAACTCGGAAAATTACTTAAAGTGATTGCATCGTTAATTAATATGCTAGGCTTGATGATATAATATATATATATATAAATATATGTGTAGGTTATTGAATCAACTTGAGATATTAAAAATAATTTTAATTTCTTGACAGACTTCATTTCTTCTTAAAGATTCCAAATTATGTGGCATTTCTAACTTTTGACACACAATTATTTGTATTTGGAATACCGTAAATTTTCACTTTTTTTTAACCATTCGATTTCGTGTCACTATGAACATAGATCCTTAAAAAAGTGGAACAAGATATTATATTATAGAGTGTTTCTCTTGTGCACAAGGTGCATGGTGTGCACCCTTAATTTTTATTATTTCCAATCTAATTTTATTTTTGTCAATCAAGCTTACTTGTCGCAACTCCAATTTTATTTTTGTCAATCCAATACTAATGTACTATATTTTATCTGAACATGTCTGAATTACAATTTACAATAAACTTACTCAGTAAAAGTGTGATATATTTACGTATAAATAGGCACACATGTAGCGTCTTGATTTGCATAAATATTTATATTACTGCATCAAATAAAATTATGACAACCACAAAAAAAAAAACAAAAAAAAGGGGAGGATGAGACAAGGAAAGAAGATGGAGGTGAAGGGCATGGGTACGAGTTTGGAATTTTTTAAGAAATAATTTTTCACTAATATATTTTAGAAAAATATTTATTTTAATCCTTAAATTTGGTAATTTTTTATTTCAAAATATTATACTAGCATGAATTGTAAATAGTGTTGGCAATCACTACAAGAAAATATACTTTTTCTTGGGATATTATAAATTATTCTTGGGTATTGTGACTTGTTCTTGGGTTATTTACTTTTTTTTTTTTGAGGTATTGTAATTTGTTCTTCGGGTATTGTTATTTGTTCTTGGGGTATTACTTATATTTGTTCTTGGGGTATTGTAATTTATTCTTCGGGTATTGTTATTTGTTCTTCGAGTATTGATGTATTGTGAATTGCTCTTAGGGTATTATTAGGATGCAATTCCAGCAATGCCCACAAGAAGGTTAGAGTAGAGAGCAATCTTTTTTTATGTTATTGATCCAAATGTGTAACAAGAAGAAAGCTGTGATGTGCTGTGAGTGTAGGTTCGTTTAATGTGTGGTTACTGCAAGAGGCACGATGAGACACAAGTTCCTGATCCCTACTACAGTGGTGCAAAAGGTTTTGAGATGGTAATTGCAGTAATTTGCACGCATTCTTTATTTCGATGTTTCACATAAATTTGTATTCTTGCACGTATTAATTTAAGTTTATACTTATAAAACTGTACATATTTTTACTTGTATACCACTATTTTATATATAAATATATAAAATTATATACATATTTATCTATTTAAAAAAGTGCAAATTCTCATTAGTATGGAAGTACTTGGGAGTTGTATTAGTGTAGTTTGTTAAATGTATGATGTTGAAATAAATAGTAGAATATTGTGGCAGGTGTTGGATATACTGGAGGATGGTTGTGAATCACTGTTGGAAAGTATCATCTCCAAGAAGCTCTGATATCCTTCTTTGCTCTTGATTCTAAGATTATACCTACATACAATACAATACAGGATGCTCCTACAAACCTGTATATTTTCTGGTCGACCAAATGTAATGATTTATAGTGACTTATAGTGAAATAAAATATTTTTGACTTGTTCTTGGGTTATTTATTTATATTTGTTCTTGGAGTATTGTGATTTGTTCTTCGGGTATTGTTATTTGTTTTTTGGGTATTGAGAATTGTTCTTGGGGTATTGTGTGAGTTGGTCTTGGGTATTATAAATTATTCTTGGGGTATTATTTATATTTGTTCTTGGGGTATTATAATTTATTCTTCGGGTATTGTTATTTGTTTTTCGGGTATTGATGTATTGTGAATTGCTCTTAGGGTATTATTAATTGTTCTTGGGGTATTCACTTAGATTGTTCTTGGGGTATCGTGAGTTGGTCTTTAGGTATTTACTTAAACTTATTTTTGGGGAATTATGAGTTTGTCTTGGGGTATTGATAGTTGTTCTTGGGGTGTTTATGTAGATTTATTCTTAGGGTATTGTGAGTTGTTCTTAGGGTATTTATTTAGTTGTTTTTTGGGTATTGTTGAGTTGTTCTTGGGGTATTATTAACTTGTTATTCGGATATTACAAACTTATTTTTGGGGTGTATGATGAGTTGTTCTTGGAGGTATTAATGAGTTATTTTTTGGGTACTACTTATTTATTCTTCGGGTATAACTCAATTGTTATCGGGGTATTATTCATAGGTTCTTGGTTTTGACATTCTGTGTTACACCATCGACCTTTATCTCTCAGCTATTCAAACCCCATCATTTTTTCACCATCAAAACCACCTGATGCACACTGCATACAATTAGCACAATATGTCAGTAAAGATAAATTGATTGCTAATTAATTATACATACACCATTAAAAAATATAATTACATTTAATTCACTTGATGTAAACAAAAATGCAAAACTTCACACCTAGCTTGAACTACAAGCTCTTCTTCCTCGGGACCACCACTCACCATTTCAAGCTTTGTGGATACTCTCTTCTTGCTAATTAACAATACCCAAACAACAAATATGAAATACCCAAAGAACAACTATTTAATACCCAAAGAACAACTTGTTATACTAAAAAATAAATCTTTGCAATACCCAAAAACAACTTGTTATACCTAAAAACACACAGTGCGGCGTGTACTGTGTGTTTCTGGAAATATCAAATTAAATTCAAAATTAAAGTAAAATTAAGGTGCATAGTATGCACATGTGTGCATACTAGAATTTGCGTATATTATATTATATATATATACTTTTTCAGAAAACAAAAAGTCTAATATGTTTTTCCTAGCTTTAATACATGATAAGAGCTTTATTTACAGGCAACTAATCGAAATATATATTGGAGGTAAATTGTTAAATGAAGTTGCTTTTAAGTAGTTTAGTAATATGTAAACGTGTAGCTTGGTCATCATTTATCGGATGTAGTGAGTTTCATGTGAGATTTCATGGCATTTTGCTTCAAAAGCGTCACCCTTTTATGTTTCACTTTTTTCCTTATTTTATACATTAATGTTTGCCTCTTATTTTATTTTTATATTTTATTTTATTTTATTTCATATTTATATGCATTTATCAACGATGTCATTAACTATGATATATGCAAGGATTTTCTAAAAGTATATATTATGGGATTAATACCAAAATCATCCCATAACTTTTCAATTTTTTTGATTTGGTCTCATAACTATGTGATGTTTCAATTTAGTCCCATAACAATTCAAATCTAATCAAATTAGCCCCATAACTATGTTATATTTCAATTTAGTCCCATAACAATTCAAATCTAACCAAATTAGTCCCATAACTAGGTAATGTTTCAATTTAGTCCCATAAAAATTTAAATCTAACCAAATTAATCCCAAATTTGTTTATGTCATTTCCGATGATTTGAGACTAATTTGGTTATATTTGAATTGTTATGAGACTAAATTGAAATATTACATAGTTATGGGACTAATTTGGTTAGATTTGAATTGTTATGGGACTAAATTGAAACATTCCATAGTTATGAGACTAATTTGGTTAGATTTGAATTGTTATGGGACTAAATTGAAACATTACATAGTTATGAGACCAAAAAGAGAAAGTGAAAAAAGTTATGGGACGATTTTGGTATTAATCCCCATATATTATAGTGACATTCGCCTCTTAAGAAGGTGAGATTCTTGAATCTGTAGATCGATTTTTTTACGTAGTGAATTCGGCTGTGAAGTGACGAATCGGACTAATAGATTCTCGTATTTGTTACGTGAATCATACTTGTTAAGTATTAATGTGATTTTAGTTGAATTTTATTTGTATATGAATTAAATTAATAATGTAACACTCATTAATTAGATTGAATTTACTATTATGATTTATATATTGAACAAAACTTAAATTGATATTTTATTGCATAAAGATTATAAATAAAACAAAATATTAAATGAATATTGATGTGCAAATTGACTAGATCGTGTTATACGTGTTGGGCTAATTTTTACACATCACATATTATTGGGTGGTGTACATGTGGTTGATGATGTGTTATGTAATATATGCTGAAGTAGAATCCAAAATGAAACATCAAACTAGAATTCGGAATCTCAAATATATATTATGTGAATGAGTGTGTGATATCAATTAACTAATATACATTATGACGTGAATGATTTATTACTTTGGTTAAAAATATTGTTACATTTTATTATAAATTTATCTCTGAAATTTTTAAAAAATAATAATATTTTTGTTAAAAGTGAATATAACTTTTTTAAAAGATGTTATTTTTTATTATAATTCTATCATCATTTTTCTCGCTCTCATGTCATTAGACGGTCTTACACAAAATTCTTTCTATACATTTATTTATCAATTTACATATTTTGTTTGCATCCGCTATAATAATTTTGCCATGAATTTAAAAAAAATAAGTATTTACGCAAATTCTTGGGTCCATTTAGGTGCATATTTTGCACTTGAATTTAAATTTAAATTTTGATTTTTTAAAACACACATTAGCACAACAAAATATGTGTTATTTTAAATTGAGATATTACTAATTACTTCGTAAAGTATTACTAATTAATTCTTAGGGTATTACCAAAATATACAGTAATACACCAAACTCGGTGTGTATTTGTGTGTGTTTTTTTGCAAAGTAATACTGATTACCTTTTTAGAGTATTACTAGTTATTGTTAAAATAATTTTAAAATATATATCATGTAGTTGGGTGCAAAGCAGAATCCTAATTTGTTTTGTACGAAATGATTCATTATAGTCTTATAATGAATTAATTTTAAAATATCAAATATTTAACCATGAGTCTCAAAATTTTCATCAAGTCTATCAATATTATTAATTTATAATATTATGTTATAAATTTTATTGATCTTAACTTTTGATACTTTTGAAAAATATTTATTATACTTAATAAAATATTTAATTTTTTCAATAAATTTATATTATAAACTATTTTCTTATAAAATTACTTTAAATTAAATATGATTATAATTTTAAAGACGAACCTAATAATTACAATAAAGAATAAAATTCTGGGATCCAACGTCAGTACATATGTAAGAGTGTCTCAAAAGATAATTAATAAATAAAAAGATTCTAATTAGTTAACACTTTTCCGCCCCGTCCGAGCCGCCCCATACATCTGACTCGTCTGGGTCTGGCTATTTAGAAGAGTCAAATAATCATACTTATCACTTATTTATATATATATTATGGTGGAAAGAATAATTAAGTCAAATATAGTACAAAAAAATAAAGTCAAAACTACAACAACAACAAAAGCAACATAAACATATAACCGGCCTTATCTCATTATAGTGCACACCCACCTCGCTCTACTATTTTGTTTATTAAAAAATGAATTAATTGGTGTGATTTATTTATATATTTAATAAAGAAATTCCTAATTATTATTTGAAGATGTATATATAATACTCTCGTGCAATTCACACTAAGTATGACAAAAACTTGTATTATGAATTCGAATTTAAGGTATACTTAGTTTTATCAATATCATTGTTATATATATATATATATATATATATATTTGTTGTTACTGTTATACATATGTATTATCACTATTAAAAAATCAAACATATTTTTATAATAGTGCTAATATATAAGTATAACTGTGATAATGATTATAATAACCGTGATACGATTCAAATAAATTTGAATTTACAAGAAATTTTACTCATAATTAAGAATCAAGTAACGAACTTAATTGATATGGAAATTCATAACAGACCTACTCATTAACCGCATGAACATACAGACTTCTTCAGAATCCTCTATTGAAGAAGAAATAAAGTTGTATGAATAAGTTTTATAAAAAAATCATCTCATATATGGAATGTTATATTTTTTAACAATAATTTTAAATTTTTAATATTAAAAAAGATGTTACGTCTCAAGTGTTTGTCAAATTGTATAGTATTTTTTTATATTTAATCAAACAAAATTTATAATTACACAGATGCTGATTTTACTGTGAATTCGATAATATATATATATATGGATATATGTATTAACATACATAAATGTTGCTTGACATTACTCTAATTAAAATTATATTATGGATATTTTAATCATAATTAAAAAAAAATTAAATTAAATTAAATTGCAAGAGAAGAACTAATTAAGGAGTTGGAAAAAAATTTACTTCTTAATGTCCCATGATTTTCTTCATATGTGCAAAGATACTAAAAAAAGGAGTGTAGTAATTTGAGAGATAATTTTATAAACTTTAATATATATATAACGTAAGCAACTAAGTTGGATTGTTTACCTATAGACCTAAAAATAATAATATTTTGTATAAATTTTTGGAAACTGGGTGAAATTTATAGAGTTTTCATAATAAGGATGTAAAGTTATTTAATAATGGCACAAAAAAAACGTGAGAGTAATTAGAAGACAAAGGGAGCCCTATTTTTTGGTAAAAAATTATTATTATTATTATTATTATTATTATTATTATTATTATTATTATATATATATATATATGAATTTATTTAATTATTTCAGTACTTTAACATGTTAAAAGTTGACGGGCAAGTGTGAATATAAGTAATTTATTATTGATCCTCTTTAAAGACAAAATTAAAGTAGGTATTTTATATAGATTTTAATGTACGAATACCTCATATTAAACGGCGTTTTTATATAATTCTATTTTATATATAGCATAATATATTTCATATAATAATATATTTATCATATAAAATGGTATTACTAATATTTTCAAATAATTATATATATACATATATATAATTATTGGTTTAGCTGATGAAAATTATATCAACTAAAAAACATACTTAATTGTCAATTAATTTAAATTTTGATTTTGTATAATAATTCTTAAATTATTTAAGAATAAAATAATTCACATAATTATAGAAGTTTAACGGTCGATTTTAATATGAAATCACATGATAAGTTTTTGGGTGACTTACGTATTGGTTCAAAAAAATGACCATATTTACAAATTGGTTCACAATATCTGCACAGAAGTGTAATTTTTCTTGCACAGAAGTATATTTTTTTCTGCACAAAACCAATTTATAATTTTTATCAATTTTGTAATTTTCCCTAAGTTTTTTTTTTTTTTTTTGAAATTTAGCACCTACATAAAATAAAATACTTATGTACAAATATTCTATGTAAATATTGGATATCATAAGAAATTCACAATCAAATTTCATATCATTATTTAAGGTAAAATTTGAAAGTGAGTGGTTGACAACGAAGATAAGGATATGTATATATCATAGTCGAAAGACAGCCAACTTTCAAACACTAATTTATTTATTTAATTAAAAGCATAAAATATAGTGATAGGGTTATTACATTTCACTAAAAAGTGAAGTTACTTTACAAGCTGATTCACCAACTTCAAATTTATCCATGCAATTTAACCCTCATAATCAAACAAACAAACAAACAAACCCTCCCCTACTAGAATATATTTGCATTTAGTTAGCATTAAATGAAAATACCAAAATGATTTCCTCAAATACTTTCCATTTTTATCAGGAAAATAATTTTATATAATACTCCATAATCACAAATTACAATAGATACGAATTACACCTCTCGTCATCATAAGTTACTACTAACTCTTAATACAGGAAATTTTCATCACTACCTAGAACAATTACAATATATATAATGGATTTATGCACCACGAATACTTTCTCATTGCGTACTTGAATATAACACTAATTTTTTAGGGCAAGTGATGATTTCAATGATGGTGAGGATCGGGCCCACCCGGCACAGATCGCTTGATGTTGTACCGACTATTCAAACCACTGTCGTCGCCTTCGTAGTCTCGCTCGAGCATCATCTTTCTCTTAAACATTACTCGAAATGATTCAGTTACCACACCTGCATTCTGATCAGTAGCCTCGTATCTCATCAACATTGTTGGGAGCAAGATAAGGATTAAGTAGAATTTCAAAGAATTCATTGTCCTTAATTAGGTTTTGTTTGAGTTGTGAGGATGAAAAGAAATGGGAAGAAGAAGAGGTATATATAGAAGTCTTTCAGCAGTTGATATGTGATCAAGTATTAGTGCTTGTGGCTATTGAATGGAATTTGTTCTTTTCATGATTTTTTTTATCTTGAAATTGAATTGAGCATAGTGTATATACCTCGTACAGCTAGTTCATATCCTTATTAAAAAGTTTATTTGAGAACTCAAACTCCACTTTCAATTCTTGAAAAAGTGCTTGTCTAGTCAGCAGATTTTGGCTTTCTTGAAATTAAAAAATGCTTAAAGCATCACTCTGAGTTGGAGTTTGCTTCAATTACTTGGGGGTGTATTGGATTAGGATTTTAAAAGACTTTTTTAGCTGAAAAAAATCCTGCAGATTTTAAAGATTTTGTAGGATTTTGGTGACTTTTAAGATTTTGCAGGATTTTGTAAGACTTTTAAAATAAGGATTTTAATGGATTCTATAGGACTTTGTAGACTTTGCAGAATTTCATGGATTTGTGACATACAATAAAAATTCAAAATTTTTCATACCTTCAAATTAAAAAAAAAAAAAAAAGTTAAAGACAAAAAAAATCATAATATCATATCCTTTTAAATAGCATTACTCCACATATTCATAGCTATACTAGTCCTCCAAACATTAGCGTCATGTCGTTCTTGCTCTTGAGTTTGAATGATAGGCTCAAAATCACGGTCTTCATTAACTGGTAATGTTGAAGATGAAGGTTCGTCCACCGATTCAATTGGAAATTCATCAGAATGACATTCTTTGCGAATAAAGTTATGTAGAGCTGCACATGCTAATATTATCAATATAAAAAAGTATCGAAATTGAATAATCAAAACAACCAAAGTAAAATATAACAAAACTCAAATACCGTAAAAAAATATTATCAATATAAAAATATTACCTAATGACATATGTAATATATAATATTAGTATTATAATAATACTATATAAAAATAAAGATTTATCTTGTATATAAGTTAGGATGAACAATATCATTTTTTAATACTATTTAATGATTAATTATTAATTATTTTTATTTATTCTAGTATATATGTATATATAATATTATATTACTCTTCATCACTGTAATTATTTTATCGTTGATGTTATAAATGTAGAGATGAAATTATAAGGTTAAAACTATTTTAGGTCTTAAAAATAAATAATTATATATAAATCAATTTGGGGATAAATAAAGTCATTAATTAAAAAAGTCCACCGAAATCCTAGAGGTTTTGATGGGATTGTTGGTATTTATAAAATACACTAAAGAATCCATCAAAATCCATCAAACCCAACAATCCTTTAAAATCCTTATATTTTTTAATACCAGTGGATTGTTTTTAAGTCTTTTAAAATCCTGATTGAATACCAATGGATTATTTTTAAATCCTTTAAAATCCTGATTGAATACCAACAGACTTTTTTATAAGAAAAAAGTCCTTTAAAATCCCACGAAATCTTAAACGAATACACCCCCTTAATTTATTTCTCAAGTGTCAAATGGTCAAAAATATTTGACTTATTTATTTTTTGATTAACACCCTACATATTTCACAACTTTTTTTAGGTGACCGATTTGAGTTTATAGTATTATACCACCTGCAAATATATATTGTACTCCCTCCATCCCAGATTCCCAGGGGTATTTGCACCCCTGGGATGGCACAATGTTTAAGAAAAATGTATATTTTAAATAAAGTAGTGGTATATGGGTAAGTGTCTGAAAAGCTTTGTGAGTATGCACGTAAATCGATATTTCCCTTTTAAGTAGTGTGCAAATTAGTTTGGGACAATCCAAAATAGAAAGTGTGCAAATTAGTTTGGGACGGATGTAGTACAATACAATTAATTAGGCAGATATAACACCATTAAGATCTGATGATCATATTTTTCTAGAGTAAAATAAATGTTCAGGTACATGTGATAGTTTAATAAATGTTCTCGCCCTTCCAAATCAAAATTTTTTTCCCCAACGTCTCACAATAAATTTCATATTTAAAAATAAAAAAAGCATCTACTTTAATTATTTCAAAATATTATTCATTTATTGGTCCAAAATCTATAAAAACAGATTTTCGTAAAATATGTGTCCAACAAATATGAAGTTTAATTCAAAACATGGGGAGTAATTTTTTATTTTTTAATTAAATAAAATTGCATGTTTATAGATCATGATTTCAAAGTATTAGATTTGAAAAAGGGTGGGGTTGAAGTTCGTCTTCATCCCTGAACATAATTATATATTTTTATTATTCATTAAATAAACAATATAATTAATTAATCAAGAAAATATTACAAAAGTTGAGATTAAATAACCTCTTGCTTTTTCAGTAAAAGGGATCCAGGTAAGTAAACCATTTTTCTGGTCCAATTTATTTTGGATTTTAGCATAGCTTTTGCCCTTATAAATGAAGGGAGAAAGGTAAATTTGTCTCATATATTACATAGGCAATAAAAGGTAGATCCACTCTTATAGTGCTCTTGTCTGTAGTATTCAATTTCAACTCATTTGATTGGAATCTGCAAATGATCGATGATCTGTTTAAGGCCAAAATCTTGGGATTTAATTGATGATCTTCCCATGCATCTAATTTAAATCTTGCTTTATGGATATTTACAATCAT
This sequence comes from Prunella vulgaris, assembly GCA_026898435.1. NCBI lineage: Eukaryota > Viridiplantae > Streptophyta > Magnoliopsida > Lamiales > Lamiaceae > Prunella > Prunella vulgaris. The sequence continues at coordinate 104,750 of JAPKLY010000478.1, forward strand.
AAGATCATCACGAATTGAAGAGTACTCTTTTAGATTATGGTTTTCATAATAACCAAAAACTATGTTGAAATAGATTTTCATGGGCAGACATTGTACCGTATAACTCAAATTCATTTTTAATAGTGTCAATTGTTTTCAATAAACACAACGATATTATTAAAAGAAAATATTGAAATTGCATTATTCATATGATGCACCAAGAAAACTTATCTCTATGATATTTGAGTTTGAGATAATGATAATATAAAACTTTCTTTAGTTCAAAAATCAGAATATATGTTTTTATCGTATTAACTACACATGTGTTAAGCAAATAATTGATTATTATATTTTATTATAAATTAATAAATATTTATCTTTTGTTAAAATAACATTTCCATTTAATATATTAATAATCAACTTTAACGGTAATATATATAATTAATTTACATTGAAATCTGCAAAATATCATTTATGTATACAATATTGGTTTATTAAGATTTGAGATCAATATTTACTAAGGGTGCATTTGATTTGACTGAAAGGACTGGATTTGATTGCACTAATAGTCACAACTAATATCCTATTTGGATTTCATTATTTACCAAACTTGATTAAAGCAAGGAACTAAATTCTCATTTAGTCCATCCACATGGATACCACACCGGGGAAGGTAGACAATTTAGGGGATGTTGGTATAATTATAAGAAATGAAAAAAATATTAAAATGAAAAACGTATGGAACAAAAGTTATACCTCTCAAATAGTCAAATTATGATATATTTTTATTTTTTAGAATCAAAGTCATAACAGAGTTATTCCACACCCATTATGATTTTAATTACTGTTACTCACCTTTATAAAGTTCAACTAAGCAACCCCTTTGTCCGAGCAAAATAACCAAATTTAAACTATAATTAGTATAATATATGTTGGTAACTTAATTTAAACTATATTTTGGTAATTATGTGTAATATACAGGGTAAAAGTGATTAAGTAAATATATTCCACTTAATCCTTCAAACCAAATATAAAAAAAATTTATAAAGTTTGCATATACTACGATCCAAACGTACCCTCAAAAGAAAATATCACTAGTCCAATTTTTTCTAGTTCAATTCAAATTAATCTATTGGTGTTGTAAAGCAAATAAGACCTAGAAGTATTATGTATAAATTATTTATCTTATGATTATGGGCTTAGAATACCCATGTTTGGGCCCGTATTTATGTTTGGGAGCTTAATGGGTTTATGCGCCATGGCGATATAATTATAGGTTCCGACTATATACCGTCCAATATTATATGATACACCTATTTTGCTAATATTTTTATAAAAAAATTATTTTAATATACCCCTTTTAACTCATCAATTCCACTTTCTCTTATTTTCCCGTTTCACAATCACGCAACAATTTTCCTAAATTTTGCTAATTTTTTTTATAAAAAATTTATTTTAATATATCTCTTTCAACTCATCAACTCCACATTCTCATCTTTCCCCATTTCACAATCGCACAACAATTTCCCTAAATTATGAGGATCAATCTCTAAGTCCCTGCAATAATTTTATAGTCCCTACCTACCAATGTTCTTTTTTTTTTTTTTCATTTTGTAATGTTGAATAATGACTTGATGGATGACGGTGGCGGCAAATAAAGAAACATGTGTATTTAACAATTATTTTTTATGAACGTATTAAAATTAATGTATGTTTAATTTAAATTTTATTTTATAAAAATAGATAAAATAGATATTTGATACATTAATTATTTTTTTATAAAAATAAATAAAATAGATATTTGATAATGTATGTAGGTGTATCTCATGCAATTGGAGGGGTATATAGTCGAGCCCATAATTATAACATCATATTCATTCGTATAATTAAATATAAATAACTACATTTTTTTTTTTTTTGAAATCACTAAATAAATTATTTTGAAAGATGAAATGGCGTGCTTCTTTGTGATACATAAATTAAAATGCGTCGTCCATAGAACTCTGTTGAACCTATAAATCCAACCAATTCCTTTTATTCACTTACAATAAATATAATATTTATAGGATATTATAATTATTTATATAATGTAAATATTGATAATTAATAAAGCACGTAAATCACAGCATAAGATATAAGGTCTCATGCTAATTGCTATGAGCTTCTCATTTATTCGAGGAGTAAGTCTTTTGTGCACCAGTTACACCGTGTAATTAAAGTGTATTTTTAAACAGCTACACTATTTATTATTGAAAAGTTAAACTATTAAAGATACATTTTTCAGTAATAATATGTGTAACTTTTCAGTAGTATTTTGTGTAACTTTTTAAAAATTAACTTGAATTGCACGGTGCAACTAGTGCATACAAGACTAAGCCTTATTCGAGAATACTTATTGTTCGGTCGGGCTTTTGAAATATATGAATGACTTTCTCGATAAATTTTATTCTTGCTCTTGATATTTTTCTTGCTTTAAAAAGATTATTCATAATTATTAATTAAAAATTAACTAACCGTTGTAAATTTGTATAAAATCTCATTCACAGTTGCCAAAATTGATATATATAATAGCCCAAGGTTATCAGCACTAGCCTTTTTTGGGAAATACACTACCCAGATAAATACACTATCTTTTTGAAAAATACAATATCCTTTATTCATCATTTTTTTTCGAAATTTTTTCATTTTTTCGAAAAAAATTTCCAAACACGACACAAAAATGAACAAAAAGTTCGAAATTTTTTACCGAAAATTGGTAAAATTTTCGAAAAAAAATATCGAACATTTAAAGGGTAGTGTATTTCTTAAAGTGGCTAGTGTCAATAACCTGAGCCTATATAATATTACTTGCTGTTAATTATTAGCCCAATAATTTTTATTTTTTTCTAAGGAAGCCCAATAAATGCTGAACGTGTTGGATCATGCACAACTGTGCTAATAAAAAGAAAATGATCACTTTCTTCTTCAAAATGCGCTGTTTAGCGTTAGCAAGGCTTGATCCAGATTATTAGAAGATTTAATTTCTGATTTAGCATAAAAAACATGTGCTAAGTTAATTAATAATTATTAAATACCGTGAACATAATTACTCGTCATAGCTAGGTACATATATCTTTGAATTTAAATTAGTTTGGATCTCATCAAATTATGTGTTGGAAAAATAAGTTTTAATTGTATAAGCACTAAGTGCACTATTCTATACTTATACATTATCAAAAGGTTATTTTTATATATATTGAAAATCACCTATTATAATTTAATAAGAAATAATTTTTCAATAAAAATAGTAACTTTCATTATATATTGACACGGTTATAATTATATTAATTTTAAAATAAAGAAAAAGTCATGAGCGTCACATTAATTATTCTTTGGAAGTATTTGAAAAAAGAGACTTATTTTAAACTTTTAGTCCAGCTAGCTCAGAATAAGAAAGAAAAAATTATTGGATAAAAAATGTCATTTAAAACATTTTTCTTGTTTTTTTTCCTTCGACAGTGTTGTAAAATAAATTTATATTATCATTTTTATTCACTTACCCATCAATACATATCATATTTCTTTTTATTAATTGATGAATTTCAGTATAATATAATCCCACAAAAGAGTTTATTACTTCTTTCCTTTCAAAATAGATGATAATTTGACTTTTTACTTTAATCGCAAATTAAATAATATTTTCCCTTAATTTTTTTTTTAATTAAACATTGAATAAAATAAAATAAATATCTTATCTTATTATCTTTTCATGAGAGATAGGATTGAATAAGTACCACGTTGGATAGTATGACAAACTTCTAAATTTCATATTCTTATCATAACATTTATATTTAAATTATTCAAAATAATATTTAACTAATACCACATAGTATAGGACATACTTTTAAAGTTTCATATTCTTATCATATCATTTAAATTTAAATTATTCAAAATAATATCTACATATTAAATTTACACCCTTTTATACATGTGTGAATTGCGCAAGCTAGCTAGGTTTGAAGAAGTTGAACCACAACACTCTTTATACTTTAATGAGTGAACCAAGATATCATATCATCTCTTACATATAATATTATTATAGAAAGATAATTGTGTTAGACTGCTTCCCACATAAAATGGATCTTCATCTTTGAATTATTTTGTTTTATAATATTATGTAGGATTATATTATTAAATTATATTTAATATGTATTATAGATATAATTAATTTAGTTAATTCTGTGTAAAAAAAATACTCCCTCCGTATTTCTATAAGTTGCTCGTTGCTTTTGGGCACACGAATTAAGGTAAAAGTGAAAAAGTATAAGTGATGTGATGGAAAAAGTGAAAAAGTATAAGTGATGTGATAGAAAAAGTGAAAAAGTATAAGTGATGTGATGGAGAAAAGTGAAAAAGTAATGAAAATAGTGTAAAAAGTATTGAAAATAATAATAAAGAAGTGAATAGTAATTTCCAAAAAAGGTAAAAAAACAATGAGCAACTTATAGAAAGACGGACGAAAATGGCAACATGAGCAACTTATAGAAAGACGGAGGGAGTATCATTTAATTAAAAAATTTGTCAAAGCGCCGTTTCAGCCGGTCCAACGAGTGACCGACTCGATTTTTACCGCTTTTCAGGCGCTTTTAAAAATACCCGGTCCAACATACTAAAACGGTCCGGAGAGGTGTTTGAGTAGTGGTCAGATCGGCCGGTCCGATCCGCTTTTTAAAACACAGATGTACATATGAAATATATTAGTAGATTCATGTATTATACAACGTCGACCATATACAGGAGAGTAAAATTCCTAGATTGATTCTAATAATTTTTTATTTATATTTTTTTTTAAAGGATTCTAATAAACTTATATGTGTGTAGGTGGCACAAAAGTCTCCACTTTGACTCACTTGCCAATATTCTGCAGCAATTTTCTAAAATCATCTTGTTTTTTTTTCAAGTCAAATGGAAAAAGTTTATCGCCCAAGAAATTAGCTTCCCCAACTTGTACGCTATTATTACTTTTACAAGCAAGCTTGTCCTAAGTCAGGTTTAGTTGTTGTCCTCTGAAATTAGGGAAGTGCTAATTAAATATTCATTGGAATTATTGAGTCTACGTTTACTTTGCTATTTATTGATTTAATTTCTAACTTTTATATTTATTTACTTAAGTTAACATTAGCATTATTTGAGATTGAATTGATATTTTAGTGGCACATTAAAATTACCTTATAGGTAATACCTCCATATACTTTATAATAAAATGAGTGATTGCATGGTATATATTAGGATTATAAAAAAATATTCCTAGCAGTAATTAATAATACCCAAAAATTATACTTCAAGTAATGCCTCAATTGCAAACACACATATACACACATTGTAATCTGCAAATTTTTCATAAAAATTAATAACTTTTTATTAATAATTTGAAAATAAATTACAAAGAATATTTTTGAATTAAATCAAGAGATTGTCTAGGTCCAATTTTTATGGAATACTCTAATTCTTCTCTTCGATTTGCGAGTTTCTAGGGGCTGGTCCAAAGTTGACTATGGAGTTGAACGTTAATTCTAGAGCGTTGAGCTTTGTTTCGAATTAACGCAGCCTTTGGAAGGACTTTATTGATTTATCGAGACGTTGATCCTTATTTCGAATTAACTCTACCTGTAGAATGACTTTGTTGATTTATCGGAGTTTGTCCGAATTTGGTGTTGAAATTGGTATTAATTTGAGGAAGTCGAGCCTTATTTCAAATAAATATTGTCTTGTTGGAGGGACTTTGTTAAGAGTTCACCTTTGAACACCATTTGGAGTTCCATTGTAGATGAACAGTGTTGTTATTGAAGACTTGTGGATGAACGTTGATTGGAGGGGCTTGATGCAGTGTTTCTCGAATTAATTGGCAAAGTTGATGAAGAACGCCGACTGGAGGCTTCGCACCGTGATCTCGGATCAAAATGCCTTTGTTGATGAAGAACTTGAATAACACAATTGAATTCTAAATTACCGGCAAGATTTGATGGGCCAAAAAATATGATTTGGGAAAAATTCCCAAAAGATGTCAGGTTGATAATCTTCAAGAATATCTGTGGAGATTTTATTTCTTGGGCTTTTTAAAAATCAGACGTGATATCTTAGACTTTAAAGATCAAAAAAGGTTAGTTGGACTTTAGAGACCTAAAAGATTTAATTGAACTTTAGAGGTCTAATTGAATTTGTTAAGCTTTTGAGACCCAATTGATTTTATTAGACTCTTGAGGCCCAATTCGATTTATTAGGTTTTTTAAGTCCAATTCAACATATTATTTATAAATTAAATTTATATAAATTTTCAATAATAAATTTAATTTAACACGTAATTTCTACATGTTATGTTTTTATTTCGGCAATTAATTTTAATTGCTTACACACGTATACACACGTACATATTTATATATAAGACAAATTTTAGCATGCACCATATGTATAGTATGCACTATATATGTATAGCATACACTTTGCTTTTTAAATTTAATTTTGACTTAAATTGTGAAATTTTCGAATCATAACGCACCAAACTGTGTATCTTTTTTGTATTTTAGGTATTGTTGATTATTTTCTGAGATATTACTAATTAATCTTAAAATATTTGAGGTAAATTTATTGTAAAAAATTATTAAATTTAAATTCATAATATGTACATAGTGCAGCTGCTCCAGTAGAGATACATTTAATAGTATATAGAGATGGTATTTAATAATATAATAAATTCTATCTCGCATATTAATTTACCCATGGTAGCATGGAGTTGATGCATAATTAATCTCAAACACACTCATGATCACAGAAATAATATATTATATTTTTATTATTTAAAAAAAAGATATAAATATTACTTTCTCTTTGTGAAATTGATCTCATATGAATATTTTGTAAAAAAAAAAAAAGGATGAATGAATGTGTGATTCACGTACGTTGAAAACGTTGGATCGATGGGATATCGCAATGAATTGAACATGACTATAAAAAGCTTGAAAAAAATAAAATTCTCGAAGCTAATTTAATAAGCTCTGGATGTTGTTTCACGTGATCACACCTTACATTATAATTAAATTCGTCCCAAATAATTATTTATTTATTATTTGACCCATGATTTTCTAAGTTTTATAATTTAGTCCCATATATTTTACTTATATATAGCGTCTCTGTCTCAAAATTATCGAAAAACACTAAAAAAATCAAGCGAGGTACGTAATTATCCGGATCACGCTAAAATGGACACAATTTGAACACATACGAGATTAAATTACTAAAAAAAAAAAAAAACTAAAAAAAAAAATTGGAAAAAAAATTATATGGATGAACTAAATTGAATAATGCTAAAAGTAATGGAAAGTATTTGGCTTTAATCCCATTATTACACATCTCACCTAGTAAAACAAAATCTGCCAGATTTTTTATGGGATTTAATGTTATTTTTTAAATGTTGGAATTCATGATTTTTTTTGTTTTTAGGTACTACTGTAAGATTATGGAGACTAAACTAATTATATTGTTAAAAGTAATGAAACGTACGCATTTGACTTTAATCCCATTATTACACTATCACACCTAATAAACCAAAATCAGGTTATTTTATGTTATTTTTTTAATGTTGGAACTTATTGTTTTCTTTTAATTTTTGAAAGAATTTTCTCTTATCTAAAAATTTCAATAGGAGAGTTTAGTTAAATAGGGTGAAATTGCGGTTAGAAGGATTTAAAACATGACGTAGGAGAGTTTAACTCTAGATATTGTTGGGTCACCCGTTTTCGTGTCACGACTCACAGTTTGGTTAAAGACATGGGTTCAGGCACCCGTTTACGTGGACTCAAAACCAATGTTGGGAGATAGCACAAAAATCCCGACTAGTAAGGTAGCACACCACAACTACCGATTTCTCTACTCTCTTACTCACGAATGCTCGATCAGCCGTAAGAAGAGAAGTTTGGACAAAATAGATATTATATTAAACCAGATGGGCCAAAATTCTTTGGGCTCAAGCCCAATAGATATTATATTAAAATTCTACATTTTTTAAAAGTTCAAACTTTTAAAAAGATGTGGAATAAATTTATTTATTTAATGTTTTTAACAGGTTTTTCTAAAGTTTTAGTACTAAATGTGTAAAAGTAAAATCTTTCGTCTATTTTTTGGGGTTTTTATCTTTAAAATAGTTTAGGTATTCTTTTCATTGTTCTTTGTTCGAGTTTCCAATAAGGTTGTAGTAGCACTTAAACTTTTGAATTTGTAATTTAGAAATAAGCATACTCACAAATCTAAACCATAAGTCAACCTGCCAAATTACATAGGTTGTAGCTTAGTGTAAATTTTGGAGTTAATTGTAATTATTACATATTTAATATGTTCGTCTATTCACCAAATGGTATATATTGAAAACGGAGGATTAATTACACCGAAAATTAATAATATTGTAAAATTTTAAATGTAATTAATTTCCACTTTTTTCAGTATAATTAAATTTAACTTTTCAACATAATCAATTTCAACTGTAAAGTAAATGCACCGTGCATCAATTTCATATGAAAAATTTATATTAAAAATATACATTATCTGCTTCATATCAGAAACTCGCTGGAAAGCCGCAAATTCGTCCAGGACTTTCATTTGGTTTAAAATAATTTTATTTTTATTCTTCTAGCGTGAAATTAGACAACCAAATAAATTATAGAATATAATTAACTTTTTTACATGCAAATTGGATACAAATAAGTAATGATATTAAAAAAAATCTATCCTATTTTATTCTTAGAATAATTCGAAGTCTTTTTTCTTTCCAATAATTTAAATTTATTCGAAGTTCTTTTTTTTTTCCAACAATTTAATAGATTAGTAACAATAATCTTTCAAAAGCGAAAATTTAAACCTCAAAATGCAATGAATGTAAAAAATAATGTCCTTTTCTGCAATTTATCCCTCAAAATAAGTCATTGCATAGAAATTTCACTAAAGAAATATATGTCCAATAATTCAAAAGGCAAATTAAGTGAAAAATAGTCCAAAATTTCAACATTCCAAGTCAAACACCCTTAAAATATAATTATTTCCATGTCAGATTTTCCCACACGCAATACCCCATTTTCACCCATTCACACAAATTAATCATCCGCCAAAAATCACATAAAACCCCTCTCCATAACCGCCTCAACAAAATCATAAACCCCAAATCCGCCATGGGATTCGATGACGACGATAATCCCTTCACGAATCACAGAGGCAATTACGATGTCAACAGCAAAATCATGCTCGTCGCCATAATTTCCCTCTCCGCCGTCGTGATTATCGTCACATTCCTGCATATCTACGCCCGGTGCGTCCTCCGACGCCAAGCCCGCCGCCAGGCCGCCCTCCGCAGTCTCGGCTTCGTCGACACCTCCGCCGCCGTCCGCACTGTCGAACCACCGAAGCATGGCCTCGATCCGTCACTAATCGCCGTTTTGCCCATATTCGCGTTCAAAAAAAGCTCCGCCACCGGCGGCGACGATCGTCTGAACTCCGTCGAGTGCGCCGTTTGCTTAAGCTTCATAGAAGATGGTGAAATCGCGAGAACGCTGCCCAATTGCAAGCACACTTTTCACGCGAATTGCATCGATCAATGGCTGGGATCGAACTCCACTTGTCCGATTTGTCGGACGGAGGCAGAGCCGAGGCTCGTGGCGGAGCCACGAGAGGGCGTGGTGGTTGCTGACTCGGCACCACCATCTGCTCCGCCATTGGAGGGTGCCTCCGACGGGAAAGGCGGTGGTTCAAGTTCGAGATTGAGTTCATTTAGAAGGATTTTAAGCAGAGAAATATCATCGAGGAGGATGCAGGCACAATCTCGTGTCCAAGACGATTGTCTACCGGATCTCGAGAGACAGTGAACGGAGGAATCAAAAGTACAATACTTCTCCGGTTTGTACCTAGCAATCCTATCATTACGTATATTATACTTATAATTTTCAATATACATATATACACAGAAAGGCAGATGTAATTGAGTTTTTGGTTGAGATATTTATTTTTTTAATAAAAATTGAGCTTATGTATTCCTTTATTAAATTTATTTAAGGGTTTAGATTTTTTTTAAAAATTATGTACAATTATCTTTATCCTGTAATTACTGATTAAAAGATAATTATGATTAATTAACTGTTTAATCATCTATAAGTATTTATGCACGTGGTTGTGGAGCTAAATTTATGAATGAATAAACTTTTTTTTGCATTAAAGGGGTCAGTGATTAAAAAATTATAGGTAATAATGCACTTTCATTTCTACACTATTTTCCTTAGCTTTTTTTTTCATTTTTTTTTACCATTTTCCTTCATTTGAAGATGTAAAAGTAAAATTTTAAAATTGAAAGTGCAAGAGGAAAAATGCACCTTTCATCATTTGAAAGGTATTTACGTTTTATATCGTGTATAAAACCTTCTTATATTTTATCAAATGCATAATATTCATTTGTGTTTGATACAAAAATGACAGTTTTCTATATTTTATTATATATAAATCTTATATCATAAAGTGGTTTATATCATGAATATATATATACTAGTACGTAAACCCGCATATTATGCGGGATTATTAAAAAATATTTTTTTAATATAGATTATATTATGTGAATCAATAAATTTTTATTTCTTGTATCTTTATATATAAATTTATTCAATAATACATCTATACTTATATAATTTATTAATTTGAGACTATCTTACACAATATTTAAAATATGAATATACTAACATCCACCTAATTATGTAAGATTTGAATTATAAAATTTTCTTATTATATAAGTATGTTAAAAGAAAATCAAGAACATATAAAAATATATGAATAAATAAAATCAAGAACATAATATTTTATAATATAAATTTTTATTATTATATAAGTATGTTAAAAGAAAATCAAGAATATATAAAAAAAATATTATTAAAATAATCAAAAACATAATATTTTATAAGATTTATTGAATTTATATATATGTGTATTAATGAGTTATAATATATATATATATATATATTTATATATATGTGTGTGATTTCTTGAATCTAACATATACATATATCAATGATTTACACATGCACAATGTATATACAATATTGCGGTAAATAAATTAAGTACTTAAAAAATATACACACATGCACAACGCATATACAATATTATATTCTACAACATCTTTGGTTCTAGAATTATAAATAACATACAGTGTAAAATAACTTACGGTATGTATGACGTAGACACAATTATTTTAATACTAACCTGCAATTAAAATAGAATAAAAAAATAATAATACTAGAATATTAAGAACATGAAAAAAATATTAAAAAGATAAATAAACAATTCAAACATCAAAATTTTAAATCAAATAGATCTGCAATTGTAGCAATAAAACATTACCATAAAAAATCATAAAATTGTGTAACAATATAAAAGAAAATAATTCAATAATCAAAATTTTAAATCAAATAGATCTACAATTATAATAATTAAACATTACCTTCAAAAGAAAACCACAAAAATTGTGTAGTAATAGAAAAAAATTATTTCAACAAATTATTAGATGTAAAATATGAACCTGCAAAAAAATTCGAACATAAAAGGAAAAATAAATAATTTCAATATCTGTATACGATAAATAAGAACATTAAAAGAGAAATAAGAAGAAGTAATAAGACGCAAGAAAAAATAAGGTTAGAAAATGAAAATAATAATGTTTATGGAGTTGAAATTTATAGAAGTATAGAAATTAAGATGAACGGTTGAAATTAAAAAATTAGATATAGGATTTGATATTATGAATATATTTATAAGATTTATATAAGATATATATATTTATAACATATCAAAATGTACGGTCAAGATTAAAACACTTAAATTATAAGGTCGAGATTAATTCTTAATGTCAGAATTAATGAGAGTAGAGGAATTTCGAAATCGAGCATTCTGGTTGATTTCATAACTTCATCTTTATATAATATTAAGATATATATACACGAAATTTCCTTTGAATGTTTGATTAAATATATAAAAAAAATTGTATTAACAATATATGCACCAAAAATTCACCATATACTTCTTAATGACACCTAAATATGTACACATTTTGACTCTATATTTTTTTATCAAGTGTGTGAGTGCTTTTTATTTAGTTAGATAGAGAACAATTATATAAGTTCAAGTTTCAATTTTACTATCATAGTGTTTTGTGAACGAAAATAACCAAAGAAATTTCATACATATTTCCATCAAACATGGAAGAATTTTATACATTTAATAAATATTTTATTTTATATGTATTAGATGCACTTAACAATTCAAGTATATTTTTTAAAAAATTATAAATATTATTATTGATAGTCGCTGCTATTATTACTAAAAAGTGCACTTTTAAAAAAATTTATTTAAAAGTATACATTTTATTAATAATATGTTTAGTTTTTCAGTAATAAATAAAAAAATTTAAGAAATACACTTAAATTGTATGATGCACATAATGTATAAGAAGTTTACTTATTAAAAAATACAGTGAAATTATTGTGCATATATATCTCATCCAACGCAAGGTGTTTTATATTATCTCAGCCACCGGCGGCGACGATCATCTGAACTCCGTCGAGTGCGCCGTTTGCTTAAGCTTCTTAAAAGATGGTGAAATCGAGAGAACTCTGCCCAATTGCAAGCACACTTTTCACGTGAATTGCATCGATCAATGGCTGGGATTGAACTCCACCTGTCCGATTTTTCGGACGGAGGCGGAGCCACGAGAGGGCGTGGTTGTCGCCGACTCGACACCACCATCTGCTCCGCCGTTGGAGGGTACCTCCGACGGGAAAGGCGGTGGTTCAAGCTCAAGATTGAGTTCATTTAGAAGGATGTTAAGCAGAGAAATATCATCGAGGAGGATGCAGGCTCAATCTCGTGTCCAAGACGATTGTCTACCGAATCTCAAGAGGCAGTGAATGGAGGAATCAAAAGTACAACATTTTGATGCTTCTCTGGTTTGTACCTAGCAATCCTATCATTACGTACACTAGTATATTACTCTTGCATCTGCACGGCCTGTAATATAAAATACATATAATATTAATTTAGTTATTTTTACATAAAAATTTATATTTTTTGTTATTGAATAAAATGTAAAAAAAAATATCTACATTTTTATTTTATTTTTTTACAACTTGTGTATTGTTGTTGATTTTAGTTTTTGAAGTTTTTGTATATGCATATTTTGTGCACTATTCGTACATATATATTTTGTGCATGATCCATACATGCACATTTTGTGTATGATTTGTAAGTGCACATTTCGTGAACGATTAATATGTGCACTTCTCGTAACCGATCTGTACGTGCACATTTTATGAACATTCCATATATGCACATTCAATAAAAATTCCATGAATGATCCCTATGTGCACATTTCGTGAACAGATAGCCTATTTAGGTTCACAATTCATAGAAATTCAATTATTAGATTGAGAAGATAAAAAAAAATCCAATAATATATCATACAACTATTTCGAAACTATGTTTTGTCTATCTCGAAATCCATCTTTCATTGAATTTCTTTTTTAATATGTATTTATTCTCTTAACTACATTTTGTGAAAATACTCAATCGTCAGTTTTAAAAGGAAAAAAAAAAGTAAAATATAAATTTTTGGTGAACAACAATTTATTCTAAGTATTTTTGAGATGTGATTCTTATAGAGATAAATAATATAAAATAATGAATATAAACTAACACCACAATATATATATAAACTAACACTATATTATATAAGAATTAACACCACATGTAGCATGTCACAGTAAATGAACTAAAACCACAATGTATATGAACTAACATCACACTCTATATAAACTAACATCATACTGTATATGAACTAACACCTCCGCTGCCGTACGCACCGTCGAGCCACCGAAGCACGGCCTTTATCCGTCGCTAATAGTCGTTTTGCCCATATTCGCGTTCAAAAAAGGTTCCGCCACCAGCGGCGACGATCGCCTGAGCTCCGTCGAGTGCGCTGTTTGCTTAAGCTTCTTAGAAGATGGTGAAATCGCGAGAACTCTGCCCAATTGCAAGCATACTTTTCACGCGAATTGCATCGATCAATGGCTGGGATCGAACTCCACTTGTCCGATTTGTCGGACGGAGGCGGAGCCACGAGAGGGCGTGGTGGTCGCGGACGCGGCACCACCATCTCCTCCGCCATTGGAGGGTACCTTTGATGGGAAAGGAGGTGGTTCAAGCTCGAGATTAAGTTCATTTAGAAAGATGTTAAGCAGAGAAATATCATCGAGGAGAATGCAGGCTCAATCTCGTGTCCAAGACGATTGTCTACCGGATCTCGAGAGGCAATGAATGGAGGAATCAAAAGTACAACATTTTGATGCTTCCCTGGTTTGTACCTATCAATCGTATAATTGTGTGCATTATAGTATAATTTTAAATACACATATATGCACAGAAAGACAGATATAATTGAGTTTTTGATTGAGATATTTATTTTTTTAAATAAAAAATTGAGATTATGTAACCTTTATTTAATTTATTCACGTTTTTAGATTTTTTTTTTATTATGTGCATGTATCTTTATCCTGTAATTACTAATTAAAAGATAAGTATGATTAATTAAAAGATCAGTATGATTATGTACATGTATATACACTATTTTCCTTAGTTTTTTTCTTTCTTTTTCTTTTTACTATTTTTCTTCATTTGAAGATGTAAAATTAAAATTTTAAATTGAAAGTGCAGGAGGAAAAATGCTCACCTGACCATCGGGCTCCTCACTTGAGTGAGTGATCTGGGTTCGATTCCCTTCGAAAATAAATTAGGAGGGTTTGGGGACTTGGTGTATTAACCTAACTACTAACAACTACTCCCTCCGTCCACAAAAATTGGACTATCTTAACAATTCACGGTTATTAAGAAAAGTTGATGTTGATGTGTAAAAGTGAGTGTAGTAGTATAAAAAAATATTTAATTATTAAAAAAATACTTGATGTGATGTGTAAAAGTGAGTATATGTATATAAAAAATAAAAATAATGATTGTATGTTTTCCATTTTAGGTAAGTAGACCATTTATTGTGGACGACCATTTAAGGCAACGTGGATCATTTATCGTGGACGGAGGGAGTAATATTTACTGATAAAAAAATAAAAAAATGATTAATAGAAGTAGTTTAAAGATCGTAAGACATATTCTTTGTATTTGGTGACCTAAAAATGGTGATTAATTAATATTTAAAATATTTCAAAAGAAAAAGTTTATTAATAAATATAGCGTGAGGAACGTAATTTTTTAATGAACTCATTAGGTGGGGCGGCACCATGTGTAGATTGTATAGTCTAGGTGCATTTTCTACTAGTCAAACCATTGACTTTGAAATATAATCATATTGTTATTTATATAATTAATTCCCTTTATACTTTATTTAATTTCGTATAAACTCTTTAATTTATTGCTCTCAAGTTAGATAGGATATATATATTATTTTTTAATATATTTTATTAAAATTATTAATACTTTTTCTGTCCCACTATAAATTATTATTTACCAGTTTTGGTTCGTCCAACTTTAATTGGCAACTTCACTTATTAGATATGATCAACCTCTTAATGTACCTATTCTATATTTGATATAATCTTATCGAAGTGTTGACTAAAATTCGACATGTTTTTGTTGATAGAAGATTTTTGAGATTTTTCCTATACATATTCGACACGTTTTTTAGAAATATTGACTAAATTTTTGACAAAAATACATATTTGGCATAGACATATCTAATAAAATTGGAGAGAAATGTAATTAGGCCCAAATTTAATTAGCAAGTAGTTGGATTAAAAGTCCTGGGCCCAACCAAATTAACTAGCAGGCCCATTTAGCAACTGGGCTGGCCGGTTGCTGGTATGTGTTGGGTGATTCAGGTCAGGGTTTTCATTTGGCATTTCTGTGGGCTTTAAATTCAATCGAGGTGTTTGAATCTATGGACCTTGAATTAGTTGAATTGTGGTGCATGATATCATTTGTGTTGTGTCATTTTTTTTAGTCAGACGTTATATGCATCTGTAAGAGATTAAGAGGTGTTTGAACTTTGAAGCACACATACCAGATTATATTTTTATTGTATCAATTAATAAAATAATAACATATACCCCTCAAGACTTAACAAAATAAATGTGGTGCACCCACCATATTTGTTCACATTTTTTTGCAAAAAAACAAAGTTTTTAAAAATATCGAGAATTTATAGGAAAAATCATATTCAAAAAAAAGAGAGAGAGAGAGAGAAAATAGCGAAAGAAACATGAAAAATTCAATGGAAGCAACATGTGCCCACTTAGAGGGAATAAAAAGAAAGTAATACTTGCACATAATTATTGAATTGAAAAATAAGAATGGTGAAGCAGAATTCTGGAAACAAAATCGTCTCACCAAAATGAATCAGACGACAAGTAATTGATTGGGGGTGCTACTGTTAAATCTTGTTTAGAGAAGTTAACGATGACTTGAAAAAAGGTGTAATTAAACTATTAATGAGCATAATAATTCAAAACAAAAAAAATGGCGATAAAAATTGAAAATCACTCCAAATTAAAAAGAAAAAAAAATGCAAGATCCGTAGGAAAAAAATCAATTTCAAGAAAAAAACCATGTAAAAGTCACAACATATCGCAATTCAGACATTACAACCCACATGATCTCACAAATATAAGATGAACATCATACATATTCTGATCAACCATGACATGTGATTTTATGATAAAACATTGTTAATATTTTAATACTATATATAATTTTTATGGAATAAAAAAGAATATGCACATTTTAACATGAGGGTTACTAATATAGGGGAAAAAAATTTATATTCAGAACATGAGAATAGCCGTTCAACATTTGAAAGCATTTAATAAATGATAATTTATGCACTATTTTTAGAACCGGACCGAACCGGCCGGTTCAACCGGTTGAACCGGGAACTGGTCCGATTACACCCAAAAAACCGTTTTTACGGTTGAATCGGTCAGAAACGCTAAAACCCGGTCGAACTGGCTATATTTATAAAAATATATTAATATTTATTTATTTTACTAATTTTTATTTATCTTCTTAATCCTAATCAAACCAAAAGACAAAAACTTAATTTCAACAAAAAAAAAAATTATTAACTACTACAGAACTAAAAAGAAATTAAAAAAAACCTGAGCTATTTTGTATCTTTTGTATTTTGTGGTGTTATTTTATGACTCCATTGTAATTGTTTAATTTTATAAGGGAATGTTTATTTTATTTAACATAGAAAATATTAAAAAATAAGTATAAATTATTTTAACGGTTGAGCCGTGAATCGGTGCCTTTTCCAGTTTAGTCAACGGTCCGGTTATGAAAACACTGAATTCATGTGAACTCGAGTTCACGAGAGACCTATTCCTAATAAATAAATTTCATGTCCCAAATTACTTTTTTTTTTTCATTCAATAATAATTTTCAGACTTTAAAAATAAAAAAATAATTCATATAAACTCCGAATTTGGAATGTTTTTTGAACGGTGTATACAAGAATTCCACAAAAGTAGAAAATTTATGCATTAAGGAATCCCATATACACAATCATGCGAATGTAGTATGATCCACGATTCTCTTCTAAACAAATTCTCTTAAGAGTGGATCCTCTTTCATGAACTCCACGGTTTTTTTTTTTTTAAATGCCACATTATCTTCAATTTTAATTTTTTTAAAAAAGTTATTCTAATTCTTCCACGTGCAATCATATAAAAACTCAAATGGAAAATAATTTTCTTCCAACGCTCGAGTCTTTCTTATAGTGAATTAATGCGCATCATTAGCAAATGAAAGCTATGTTTTAAAAGCGGAAACGGAAGTTGACCCGGCCACCTCAATATTTTGGGTCGGATTGGGTTCAACCGGGTCTAACTATTTTTAAAGCGGTTAAACCGATGTGACATCATAAATGCATAATATATAATTATAAATGTTTATATATATATTTTCTAATAAATTATATATTTTATGAATAAATTTTATTGAAATAATAAATTAAAGTTAGATATTATACTGGATGAAGGTGGAGACTTAGAGTTGTGTTTTCAGTATGTGAAATTATATCTATTATCTAGAATTATGAATTAAAATTAGATATTATATTATTAAATTATATTTAATATGTATTATATATATAATTAATTTAGTTAATTCTGTGTAAGAAAATACAATTTTATCAAAAAATTAGTCAAAGCGTCGTTTCAGCCGGTCCAACGAGTGACCGGTCCGACCCGATTTTTACCGCTTTTGAGCGTTTTTCAGGCGCTTTTGAAAATGCCCGATTCAACGTATTAAAGCGGCCCGGAGAGGTGTCCGAGTAGCGGTCGGATCCGCTTTTTAAAACACAAATGAAAGCACTAAAAAAAAATCTTTCTTACATAAAGTATAGTAAATTCCAAAACTTAAGCATAAAAAAAATCACCAACAAAAATCAAAATGCACAAATTAGCAGTCGAATTTAATCAGACGAAATAAGGATAATTTCCCTCAACTAGAAACAAAAACATGGTCTAATATTTACCCATCAAATTAAAGGTTTGTTCCTAAATGTTACAATTATCGAAGATTAACTCAAGATCCGATACTCGGTGGGGCAAGATTGAGATCAAGATCCAACCCGGATGACGAACCCGACTCGCTCAGCAAGGCGCCGCCGCCTGGGTAGCCCACCGCCACCGTGTTCAATAGATAACCCGCCGCAAGGATCGGCACCGCCACGGCCGGCTGATGCCGGAAAAACCGGTACCCATTACCATGATCCACCTCAAACTCCGTCACGACGGCGCCAAGGCGGGGCGTGAGATCGAGCTCCGGCGGCGCGTGTAGGTTGAGTTCGCCGGCGGAGGAGTCGACGGTGCTACTGGGGCTGGGGGTGTTGGAGGGGGAGGGGAAGGGGAAGTTTAGCTTGGCCTTGGAGCCGCGAAACTCACGGGCGGCGGCGTCGTAGGCGGCGGCCGCCTGCTCGGCGGTGTCGAATGTGCCCAGCCAGAGGCGGGTCTTCTTGTTGGGGTCGCGGATCTCGGCGGCGTAACGGCCCCAAGGCCTCTTTCTGACGCCTCTGTAGTGCACCTCTTTGACGCCGTTAAATTTGGCGTTTCCTCCGTTAGGCTTCTCTTTCGCCATTTTTGATGTGCTGGGAAAATGGGGAGAAGAGAGTGTCTATATATAGGGGGGGAGGAGCTATATATATTACTCCCCCTATACAAGAAATTATTTTCTTTTTCTTTCTTTTTTTTACACAAATTCATTTTTTTTAAAATAAT
Source organism: Prunella vulgaris (assembly GCA_026898435.1). Classification (NCBI taxonomy): domain Eukaryota; kingdom Viridiplantae; phylum Streptophyta; class Magnoliopsida; order Lamiales; family Lamiaceae; genus Prunella; species Prunella vulgaris. The sequence goes on from JAPKLY010000478.1 coordinate 124,066, forward strand.
CTACCCAGTAATAAAAATTTGGATCTTACAAGATTATCATTTTTTTTTAAATTTAATATTAATTTTTTTTTTTTTTTTTTTTTTTTTTGGGTTTGTGGGTGTGGGTGGGTACGGGTAGGTGTCAATGAGGATATGGGGTTGACGTGGAAGTGGCGGCCGTCCGAGTGGTTGTGTGTAGGGTGTGATTGATTTCAAAATTTATGATTTTTGTTTTGTTTCTCCAGACAGCATAAATTCTGATAACTTTTTAATTTATGACACAAAATTAATATTATTATACTTCCACACAAACGATAAATTGTTCATTTTATTATTTTTGTCAATTTCACTATACATTACGTATTTATTTTTAATATTTTTAGAAAATTGCTATTCACTTTTTTATTATTATTTTTAACATTTTTTATACTATTCTCATTATTTTTTCATTTTTTCCATTACATCACATATACTATATTAATATTTTTATATACTTCTTAATACTCATGTTCAAAAGGTACGAGCGACTTATAAGGGGATAGATGGAGTAATATTATACTCTTTTCATTAAATTTTACTCTTTTTTTATGATATAACATTTATAGTTGTAAATATACAAAAAAAAGTTGAGTATGTTAATGCAAAGTTAAATAACAAAATTAAAAAAATATATATTGATATTTATGGTGTAAAATATTTTCTTTTAGGGATATGAAAGTAGAGTTGTGACGTCTAACTATAAGATAAAAATGAAAATAGAATTCAACATAGAAATGCTATTTTTATTTTATATGAATTTTAAAAGAGTAGGTTTATTGTGGCTAAAAATTATAAGTTGATAATATTGACTTTTGAGAAAACATAATTAATTTAATGGAAAAGACTAATATGAAAAATAGTTTTTATAAATTAATATTCATGGAGTTTTATGTTTTTATATTAATTTATAAATTTAATGATATTATTGAATAAACATTGTAGTATCAATGATTGAATGTAATAGATTAAATTTTATATAATGTGAATAAATTTTGTAAGAGAATTTTTATTTTTCAAAGAATCGCAAGATTTTATTATTATACCCTTCGTACTTTTTTTTCCATCTCAACTCTCCATAGTCATTAATTACTCATTTTGTCACTTATTTAATTTCCATTTCACTATTTAGGTACATTCCTTACTAATTTTCGCATACTCAAAATTAAAAAAAAAAACAATTAAATAATCTTCATGGAAAATAACATGATGAGATATATAAATTTTACTAGAGGTGATAGTCACTCTGAGATATGAAATAGCCAAGAAAGAGGCATGACTTGGACAGAAAGGAAATTTTCAATGGAATATAAGGTCAAAGCCAGAGAAAAAAATGACACCTAAAAACACGTAACAAAGAGGCAGTGATGAAGCATTTGAATAATACTTGAAATGTACGGCAACAATCAAGGAGTGGAATGGACATATGGTTAATGAGGTAGACAACAGTTTGCACAAAGAAAGACAAAATTTTGGAGAAAATTAAGCTTTGCATGATTGAAGTGTGCTCGTCCAACCTCCAAGATATATCTGTTATGATGCTTAAGGATCCTATTTTGTTGGGTGTGTGAAAAGCTGTAGTGAGCCAGCTGATGCCATCATATGTAAGTGGGTGAAAAGAGCAAAAAACTTACCACCATTATCAGTAAAAAGAAATATGTATTTTATGCCCAAACTAAGTCTCGACCAATGAACAAAAATTCAGAAAATTAATGTCACTTGTGATTTTGCACTTAAAGGATAAATCTAACAATAACGAGAGAACAAATCAACATTTAATATGAAATATTTTGAGCCATTAGTCGAAACAGTCCCCAAACATCAGCATAAATATAATGTAAAGAATTAGTAGCATGAAAAGAAATAGCAACAAACATAATTATTGTCCAAAACACAGGGCTTGTTCCACACAATTAAACTGAATTTAGTAAGAACAAAATGACTTATATCCACATATGGATGACCGAGTCTAGCATGCCAACAGGGCGAGGAAGCCCTAACATTAACAGAAGCCGAGATAGGTTGGCTAGCAATAGGGATCAAAGTAAATGTTAGGTGGAAAATATCGTTGCTGCATCATTCTTAATAAGAGGCAATCCCCTGAAACAAGCCTTGATAAGAAAATAGGGCAAAAAAATTCAACACTAACATTATAATCCCGAGTACACTTGCTAACATATACTCCCTCCGTCCCGGAGCAACTTGCAAGTGGTGGAGTGCACACAAATTAAGGAAAAAAATGAATAAAGTAAAAAAAGTAGTGTTTTGAGGGTTAATTTGGTAAAATTTTATGTAAAAAGTAAAGAAGTTAGTTGATGTAATGTGGGCCCAAAAAGTAAAAAAGTAGTGGCATTTTGTGTAAATATGTAGATATTGTGAGGGTGAAGTTTATAAAAGGGTTTCCATTTTTGGCCTTGCAAGTTCCTCTGGGACGTCCCGAAAAGGAAAACCTACAAGTTCCTCTGGGACAGAGGGAGTAATTTTTTTTAATCGGTAAATGTTAATTGTTAGTAGTTAGAAGTTAGTTCACAAAGCCCTCAAATATTTCAAGAATTATCTCCAAGCCACCTTATATCTCCCTTAATTCGTTCCCAGAGAGAATCGAACTTGGTTCACCCACTCAAGTGAGGAGTCCAGTGACCAGGTTAGCTAACCCACCTGGTTGTTGACAGATAATATTTATGATGCGCATTCGATACACACAACTCACCGGACAAGAGAAAATGACGAGATGAACATTGTAAAGCAGAGGTACCTATGTGAGAAATAGGAATGCCAGAACCATCTGTCAAATGCAGTTCATTTATACTATCGTACTCAGAGTGGATGGTTAGATTTTTCAGATCAGATGTGAGGTTATGGAAGGCACCCGAGTTAATCATCCACTGGGCGTTGAGTGTAGACGGTGCCAATGGGGACGACAACAAGTGGGAGCCACATGGCCTTTGCAGTTACATAATTGGTAAACAGCAGAGGCACAATTACGATCACGATTTCTTCCGCCAGAAGACTTTTGATTTGAACCCCAAGAGTTCTATATAGACCAACAAAAGGTCTAGAATAATTAGGAAATAATCCAGAGAAATAGGAGTTGTCTGAGGATGAGGACTGCCCTTGAGTGAAAGAGGAGAAACTAGTATGGGATTTTATCCTTTTTAAATTTGGGGAGTGCTAGAATTACCAGGAAGACAGACATCATTAGCAGTTGTAATCAGCAAGGCGGAGACAGCCTCTTGCAACTTGATGTCAGCCTCATGTACGTTTGTTTTGGGATTAAGGGGGTCGTGGGAAGTCATGACTTTGAAATCCTGAGATGTGAAAACCTTGATGAATAGTAAAAGTGTGTGTTTGTTTTGGGATTTTAGTAGGGTAGGATGTTACTTTATGTCAAATCGAAGTGTGATAATGATTGATTTTATAGGTATAATAGGTATTTTATGAGTGTTGTGTTGGAAAGAGTAATAATAGGTTTAATAGGTATTTTTAGGTGTGGATTGAGTTTGGGATGTGAAATCCGGATGTTACATCCCAAACTCGTGTAGAGACGTGATCGCAAAGTCCTACGTCTATCCGTGCTAGTCCCAAAACAAACATACCCTAAAGTAATACATGGATTTCCTAAAAATAGAAAGGCATCTCCCGTGTGCAACTACGACTAGGGGTGTAAATGAGTCGAGTCGAATCGAGTAATGCTAAGCTCAAACTCGACTCGAAAGCAATACTCGAAGCTCGAAACTCGACTCGAACTCAGTCGAGCAATTTTATTAGTTTAATAAAATAAAATATTAAACATATTTTAGCTCTTTTTTTGTCTAAAACTCAAGCTCGACTTGACTCGAGCTCGATAACTTTATTTATATATAAAAAAATTAGTGGAAAAATATTAATATTGTACAAGTTCGATTAGGCTCTCGAGCCAAATATTTTTAAACTCGAACTCAAGAGCTACTCGAGTAGTTTGTGCTCGAGTTCGACTCGATTGGGTTCGAGTCGATTTCAATCTTTTTACGAGTCAAGCACGAGTAGATTGTGAGTCGACTTGACTCATTTATACCCTAACTGGGACCTCATAATTATTCCATAGTAAACTTCATAATTATTCCATAATATTCTTACTTTATATCATTTTTCTTAAAATTCGTACTCACATAAAGGAGAATAAATACTGGGCACATCTATTTTTAAAAAAAATGTTGCTCATTTTTTGTATAACTGTAAGGAATGAAAAGTGTATAGAAATAAAAAGGGTATGAAATGAATGTCATTGTATTCAAATAGCTGAACTATGTTAAATTTCTTAAATTTTTAAAATCAAGATCACATTGGAATTACTCCAAACACACAATATAACTTTAATTATCATTAATAATCTTCAAAAGTATTAAACCAAACACACTCTTAATACAAGACAATAATTATTCTACCTCCGTCCCGGAACTACTTTCATAGTAGTTCCGGGCACGCGAACTAAGGAAAAGTAAATATGTGAGTGTAAAGTTAAATAATAAAATAAAAAAAAATGTATTTTGTTAATTTTTGTGAGAGAGAAAAATTTCCTTTTTTGGTGTGTGAAAGAAGAGTTGGGACGTCCAAATAAGGAAAGTATGAAAGTAATTTTGGGACGGAGGGAATACATAATTAAATGTATGTCACAAAACGTAGAGGTTGACGTGCCGGCAATTTACAAAAGTGCGGTTGCGGAGATGGTTGAATGCGGCGGCAGTACTGGGCCGCCGTCCTTTTTTTTATTACAGAAATTCTAAAGAGTGAGCCGTCTTTCATCCGCCTTCGGCCGCCTTGGATTGTCCGTACTCTCCTGGGCCCACATTGGTTTCTGTGCCCCACTTTCCTTATGACGCGTGGCCCCATATCCATCTACGCGTCTCTACCCTCCAATCAACTCTCTCTCTCTCTCTCCTCTTATTTTTTTCTACTTGGGGGAACCTAGTAAAATGATCATCAGGAATTTGAACATTACTTTCTCTCTCATACTAGACTTTGTCTCTCTTTTTGATAGTCACATGGCACACTGTCACGTCTTTAAATATATGTCCCACGTTTTACATCCAATAAAATCGAATCTTTTTATTTGATTCGTCATTATTACTTATTAGTAACATGTTCGTCTAAATTTACTCCATCTATTTTACTATAACTTCCTCATTTTATTATTATCATTAATTTTATTATATATATTTTTTATATTTTTAAAAAAATTATTATTTACTTTTTTATTAATATTTTTAATATTTTTTATACTATTCACATTAATTTTTCACTATTCTCCATCTCATCATCTATACAATATCAATATTTAATACTCTTTTTAATATATGTGTCAAAAAGTAACAAACAGTTTATTGTGGATCCAAGAAGGTATTTTTAAGAGCGTTTGAATATTAATTTAAAAAAACAATTATATTTATAAATTGGTTCATAATATTTGTACAAAAGTATAATTTTTTACACATAAATATATTTTTAACCATTTAATAATTAGTGTCAATTTCGTTAAACATTTTGTAATTTTTTCTTTTTTTAAATTTACTCGTCTCATACAAATTTAAACACTATTAAAATAATATTAATATACATGTACACTTACATAATTATACACAACTTATTCATATATTGCCATTTTATTTAAAATACATTATTTTAACAAATATAAAATTATAGAAATACAAATTCTCATGGTACGGATGAAGTACTTGTTTGGAAGAAGGGATAACTCTATTATTTCTTTTGGAATTCACCTGAATATGATTTGGATTTTTCGACCTTAATTCTATTTTAGATAAAAATCTAAAATTTAAAATATAAAATTTATACTTAATATTTAATCAACATCTAAAATATTTATAATACGCATTAATACTCTTTTTTATACAATCCACTTTTTCTCTCGCATTAATTACTCGCATTATCACTTTTTCTCTTTTATTCATTAGAGAAAAGTACAAATTGGTTCAACAAATTCGCACAAATTACAAAATGATTTATGTGGAAAAAAAATACTTTCGTGCAAACACAAAAAATACTTCCGTGCAAATTTTTATGAACCAATTTATAAATATAGTGATTTTTTTAAACCAATACGTAAAGCACCCAAATTCTTATTTTACTTTTATATAATGCATTAAAATAATACAACCGTGAACGAAACCAGGTGGGTTAGCTCACCTGACCACCGGGCTCCTCACTTGAGTGAGTGACCTGTGTTCGATTCCCTTTCGGAACAAATTAGGAGGGGAGATATAAGGTTGGACTTGGAGATATGGAATGTAAGGAGGCTCGGTGAACTAACTACTAACAACTAATATTTATCGATAAAAAAAAAATAAATAAAAAATAAAAATACAACCGTGAACGAGTTGACCGCGTGCTGCTGGTCGCCGGACGCCGAGTAGTCCTCCCCGCGTACGGAGATTTGGTCGTCGAGTTCATTTTCGTGGAGGTTCGATTGCCGCCGTGGATAGTTGCAAGCAAATTTTGATCCATGTACAAAAGGGCAAGAGTATATATATGTTAGTACAGTTAAGAGTTTGGCCCAATTTGTAAAATTCCCACTAATGGGCTACACTGTTAGGCTTTCTTATTCATATAACAGGAATTTGGGCCTCTTATATTTATCTGAACTGTTCAGATGGCCCATCTCAAGAATAGAAATTTGGGGTTTATTCTCGTGATTGCAAGTATTAAAGGAATGTTGGGTTTTAATTTTTCATGGGATAAAATTTTGTTGTCTCCGTGGTAGCAGTGGAACCGTCTCTATCTCAAATCATTAACTACCTTTTCAAAATGAAAGATGGATCAAAAGCATTAGAGCACTTCCAATGACTTCAGAATATCCTTGAACAAGACCTCTTGTCCATCCACTGTCAGTTTAATCTCAACTTGCTTACTTTTATTGTGTAACACTTCACAAAAATAAGTGTATTAAAAGTAGGTGGCGATTGTTATGATACGATTATTCCTAAGTATCAGCCTAGGCCCAACAATGATCGGCCAAAATCAAATAAGTATATGTTAAAAAAAATTAATGTGATAATAATACATATTTTGCCTTATAATAAAATACATTTATTTATATAATAATACAACTTGAGAGCGAAAATCCTAAAATTTGTCTAGCACGAGATTTTAAGGAAAATTATCCAAATCCAACCCGACTAGGCTGAGATCTGCAAAATTTTTAATATAAAATATTGGTCCCTTAAACAATTTAAAGATAAGATTTTTAACAAATCTAGGGGGACTAAATAGACTTGTATTACTGTAGAATTTTTTGCAAATTTTAAGCCCTTTAATAAAAATCAAGCAGACTTTAAAGTCTTCTGTTTTTTCAAAACTAATTGAAAATCATAAGTGCGTTGTGTTTTTCATACTGAAACATTTAAATTTTCCGTTTTTCTTTTAGGTGATTGTGCACAAGTAATTGAGATACCTATCATTATACCTATATTATTTACAGATCATTATCACATTTTGATTTGACAAAATTGTACCTCACCTAAAACTATTAAAATAAATGAGCTGCTCGTAAACTTGGCTCGTTAAAGTTCGACTCAATGTATTAAACGAGCCGAGCTGAGCTAAAAAAACACTCATTTGCTTAACGAGTTCGGCTCGGCTCGGCTCGACTCGACTCGATAGGCTCGCGAGTTGCTCGGTAGGCTCGAAAAATAGAGGTTATTTTATAAATATTATATAATTTAGGGTATAAAATAATGATATTTTACTTAATAATACAACTTATATTCTCAAATCACTAAAACTGATGAATTGGTGATAATTTTATTTTTATTGGAGTTAAAATAAACGAGCTGCTCGTGAGCTCGACCCAGCTCGTTAAGGCTCGACTCGATAAGCTTAACGAGCTGAGCTTGCACTGCTCGGGCTCGCTCGCCTCGTATAACAGCTCTAATCCCACCCTACCAAAATACCAAAACAAACTCACAAAATTTTTTCTATTCATCAAGATTTTAATATCCTATGATTTTGATATCATAAGCACATCAAAATCCCAAACCAAACATACCCTAGAGAAATAGATTCAATGTAAATATACCTAATATTGATATAAATATCATTAGATAAAGTAATTAATATCATTAAATTTATAAATCAATATTACAGTATTTCACAGTTGAATATTTATTTTTTAGGTTATAGGAACCTTCTGGGAAAATATAAAATAAAATCCTTATTATTTTTAAAATACAGTAAACAATTTCCAGAAAAAAGGACACTTGCCAAATAATATATTTTAAAATTATTATTTTTAAATTAGTATTTATGAAATAATATATTTTAAAATTAGTATAATATGAAAGAGAAATTATTATTCAACTCAAAGTTACTCTATACCAAAATTTTATACCAATTTAAAATAGTATTTTAAAAATATACTAATTTAAAATAATTCCCTAGAAAAAAAATAAAAAACAGAGAATTTCGTTATTGATAACGAACAGAAATTCACTGTAGTTAGGGTTTTAGGTCGGTAAAGTGTAAACCCCCATTTTCATAGAGCAGAACTACAAGAGAGGAAATGGCGATCGCCGCCGCTCGATCTGTTTTCCGGTCGTCGAGCGTCCGTAAAGCCGCTGCAAGGTTCGCCGCCCAACCAAAAGCCGCTCCCTCCCCGTTCCGTCTCCCTTCTAGGAATCCTCTCGCCCCGCGCCTCTCTAGGTATTCACTCCTCTGTATGTACGCTAAATTGCTTCGATTCAACTGCATATACTAACCAAACAATTTTATAGCGGTCTTAAGAATAATTTTCTCATTGGATTTTGAAGGAGTCCTGTTGAGATGTTTGCGTGCGTGGCGTCGATGCAGCCGTACCACACAGCCACGGCCTCGGCATTGATGACATCGATGCTCACAGTTACCCGCTGCGGTTTTGGTTGGCTTCCTGAAGGTGCTTATGCTTTCTTTAACCGTTCATGTTGTTTACAATTGATTGTTATATGAAATTTGGTTTTCATTCAAAATACCTTTTCGATTGGCGCTTAAAAACTGCTCTCATTGTATGAAGAAATTAATGCATAAATGTTTATGCATCATATGCGTCTTTGGTTTTTAGTGTTGCATTATTAGTGCTTTGATGTGATGTTTATGATGAGCTTTTCCTCTGTGTTTGAGTGTGATATATGCATTCAAGTAGCTTAAAAATAAGTAAGTATTTCATTGATTCTTGAATTTTCTAAAGAGTGACTTGGCCAGTTCTGGTATCATTCGCGCCTATGAACAACTTCCCCATATCCTTTTGAATATCCCATTAATCTCAATTCCATCAATACACTATTGATTATTCTCTTCTGCTTATTCTTTCTAAGTAGTAAGTACAATTTTCACCAGTGGGCTTTGTCGAAGTATTTTTGGTATCCTGCATTCAAGTATTAGGATACTTGTCATTTAGTGTGACTTTACACTTAAATTCCATAATTTATCTCTTATAATTTCATGATTTTTTTTTTCAGTACAACTCTCTTGTAAAACTCCTAAATGCTGATAGGGTCCCTAACCAACGACTTTTTATTCTTAATTAGGTATCTAGCAATGCCTTTAGAGCTCTCTTTTGCTGCCTTCCATATTTCGTGTTCTGGTGAGTTAGTTTGTTCCAAAAAAAAAAAAAAAGAAATAAAAAATTTCATCATCACCTAACATTAACACACATGGTTGTAGGATGACTGTCAGTCTAGTTCGTTTTCCGCTCCATATCTTCATGCTCCTTTCTAGACTAGATTACCTTTCATCCTTTTGGATGGTTGGATGGATACATAAAGATGATAATATATACTTTTGTATATCACTCGAGTGTTCTTCAATTTTTTTACTTTTCTGGTGCCAAGACAGTTCAGATGTATGTTTCCTAAGCCTATATTGTAGACTTAAATTAGTGTCTTTATTCTTCCTATTGTAGGCCATTGACACGACTAGATGAAGATGCTGAAGCAAAGAAGAATATTCTAGACCTCTCTTTTCAGAATTCAGTGCTTTAAGTCGAACAGATATGTTTTGATTGTTCCATAGATGAATAATAACCTTCTAATATCATATGAACTGTTGAATTAACTCCTGTTTGTGGAGTTCTCTTAACTCTGCTTGATCTTTTTGTCCATGTTCAATTCTCAAATCCATATTTTTTCAAGCCAAGTTTTCTTCTGGAGTGTTGCTATATTGCCATAGATGTATCTGTTACATAGCTACAAATTTGCGTGTGAACTGGTATGATAACTCTACCTTGACTAGGGTTCCAGTAATCCGTAGGGTGGCATCATTATAGGAATTGTGCAGATAATGAGTATCATACTCATACACCCTTTATGTTTATTTAATCAGCTTGCTGTGATGATGTGTGATGATATTTGGATGCAAAGGGTTTGATTTTGCGGGAGAAGAGCCACATCACTCTGTACCTAGAGGGACAAATGTTTCCTATCCCATACTAGTTTTCGAAACAATCAGTTACATTGGTTGTGATTTGTGAATTCTAATGCAGTCACCTCAATAAGATCAACATGCATGATTGATGCCTTCTGAGCTTATTTTCTTAGAATTATATAAATGTGCTATCTGATCATTTATTAATATCTGTCAAACTACCTAATAATTTCTCATTTATTAACCTTCCTGCAATGTGACTTCGTACTAAAGCATTTGGTTGTGGAGTGATGATCCGAAACAGTAGTGTTGAATGTGTAGAACTGAGATGTGTTCTTTCCTCCTTCTTTTGCCAGGTTGTGATGACTTTTAGTGGAAGTTTTCTCAAGCATCGCCCACCCATTAAGTGTTAACTGCTTCTGATTAGTTGGTATCTCCTTTTAAGTTTTGGTGCTGTAATCCTTGTAATATGGTGATAAAATATTTGATAAATCCAAACGCAGCTTTATAGACACAGTTCTTGATTTGTTTTAAGACTCAAGTTTTTAGTATTCAGCTGCACAAGTCAAAGTGACCTTTTAATATGTTCATAACGTTCCTCCCATGGCCGAGCAGGCAGTTGGTTCAGATTTGAGTTTAGCATTTGGACCAAACTGGTTTATCGATTCACTATCTCCACCTCTCTCTGTGTTCTTTACAGACTTTGAGAGTGACACACCAATCACTAAGTTGAATATCGAATGATACAGATGCTAGGATAATTCATATTTTAGAGTTGGATGATTAAGATATTTCATGGTACTGGTTAATGCACAGTACAGTTTATTAGTACTGTCTAGTTCTTGGAATTTCCTTTTTATGGATGGTAATTTGAACCCGAACCCTTAGCTAACCCGACCCAGCTAACCCAACCCTGCTAACCCGACATGTTTGGGTCGCACCGCCCTGTGATCCTGCAATGGGCGTGTTTAAACACCACTTCTACAACGCCCCTTTTTATCCATTGAGATGATTTAGGGGTTGTTTGGTAAAGGCCTTTGGATATAGGGAATAGAAAAGGAATGCAAAAAGATTGTTTGGTAAAGAACTTTCATTACCTCTACAGTATTTTTATATCTTAAAACTAAAGAATCCTCCCTTCCTCAACAAAATCTTAGGGGGCGTTTGTTATAAATTGTAAAGAATGGAAATGATATAGGAATGAAAAATGTATGGAATGAAAGTCATAGTTCTCAAATAGCTGAACTATGATAGATTTCTTAGGTGCCGTTTGGTATAATAGTAAGGAATGGAAAAAGTATAGGAATGAAAAGGGTATGAAATGAAAATCATAGTTCTCGTATATTAAAATTATGGTTGATTCCTTAGTTTTTAGGAATCAAAGTCATAGTAGAGTCATACCAAACACACACTATGACTTTGATTATTATTACTTACCTACAAAAGTCTCCAACCAAACAGCCCCTTAGTTTTTGGGAATTAAAGTCATAGTAGAGTAATTTCAAACACATACTATGATTTTGATTACCATTACTCACCTTTTAAAGGTGTCAACCAAACAGCCCTTAGAAATACCTTTCATTCCTTCTTCAATTTCTCTCCTCTAAAAACGAATATTTTTCAGGAATAGAACAAATATGACATTGATTCCTTTATATCAACTAAACAAAATATTTTTCAGGAATATATTCATTCCATTCTTTACTACTATGATTACTATTACTATTGTTATTCTTTACAGTAAACCAAGCACCTCCTACTCTTTTCTTTCTTTCTTGAATCAATAAATAATTCAATTTAATAAGTAGCCTTCAGATCAATATACATTGGCAAAACATAATATATAATGGAATATAATTTTGTAATTAAAACTTCTTACTAATATCAACACGTTTTCATTTATTGTTTTTCCAATTGAGAATTTAATTTAATTTTAAATAATTTGAAAAAATTTCAGTTATAGATTATTTTTATTAAAAAATGTAATTGTTTTTCACTTGTACGTTTTCACTCTGCAACTAAATTGCACTATGCATTTAGTCATTTAGAAATTAGAATGGGTCATCAGAATCCTTTTTGGGAACTGCAGTGGATTATCCCGTGCTGCCCAATATAAGGGATAAGTTTTCATATGTACATCTCATTCGTGTTTTATTGTTATCTCTGTATTTATATTGGTGGATGTTAAAATTTTCATTATATTTAATCGAACCGTTCTCAAAATAATTCAACGCATTGTCTAGTTTTGTCTTTTTCTTCTTTCCTTTTTGAAAAAAATACCTCCTCCGTCCACGAAAAATACACTCATATTTTTGCATGTAGTTTAATGCAATATGTCGGAAGGTATTACGCAATATTGTGATGTTCTTTATGAATTAAACGAGTATTTTTGGAAAGTACATATGATATACTTTCAAAAAATATTCGTTTTATTCATAACGAACATCACAATATCCCGTAATACCTTTCGACATATTGCATTAAATCACGTGCAAAAATATGAGCATATTTTTTGTGTACGGAGGTAGTACATTGTTAAACAATGGTATACTTTGACTAATTATTTTATTTTAGTTTATTTGAAGTGATATTATACTTACCACGCCAAAAAAAAAAAGAGAGAGAGAAGGTGATATTATGCTTTAAAATTTATTATTGTATCTGTTAGGTAATAAATCAAGTTTAATTAAATTGAACTTGAATAACTATTAATCAAGCGGAACACAAATTTTTAATACATTCATTTTTTTTTTTTTAAAACTTATCCAACTCTAATCGAATTTTAAACTTTTTTTAAAAAATAAATCCTCATTTTTCATTGTTTTTAAAATAATTAATCTCCAAAAAGGAAAAATAAAATTTTATTACGGACAAACAGCTCACTAGAGAATAGAGATAGGGTTTTAGCCTTTAGGTCGGTCAACCGTAAACCCCATTTTCACAGAGCAAAACTAAAGAGAGAGATAATGGCGATCGGCGCCGCTCGGTCTGTTTTCCGGTCGTCGACCGTTCGTAACGCTGCCGCGAGGTTCGCCTCCCGACCTAAAGCCGCTGCATCTCAGTTTCATCTACCTTCGAGAAATCCTCTCGCGCAACGCCTCTCCAGGTATCTCCGCTCCTCTGTATGCACTCATTAAATTACTTAAATTCAATTGCATACACCAAGCAATCTCATTGCTGTCTTAGAATGATTTTCTCGTTTTTGAAGGAGTCCTGTTGAGATGAGCGCCTGCGTGGCGTCGATGCAGCCGTATCACACAGCCACGGCCTCGGCATTGATGACGTCGATGCTCTCAGTTACCCGCTGCGGTTGTTGGCTTCCTGAAGGTGATTTTATTTGCTTTAACAGTTCATGTTGTATTCAATTGATTATATATGAAATATGTTTTCGTTTAAAGTACGTTTTGATTGACGTTATAAACATGCTTTCTTTGTATGAAGGAGTTAATTTGACGCCTGATTACTGATAGCCTGTATAAATATGCGTCATATACGTTTATTGTGTTTTATTGTTGCATTTGCTGTGCGTTAATGTGATGATTATGATGAGATTTTCCTCCATGTTTGAGTGTGATATATGCATTAAAATAAGTAACAATTCATTGATTCTTGAATTTTCTCTTTAGATTGAGTTGAGTTAATTCCGATATCGTTAGCGCCTTGGAACAATTTTCCCTTTTCCTTTTCACTGTCCCATTAACCGCAATTAGTCAAAGTGTTTTTGGTATCATACATCCAGGTATTTGGGTACTTATCATAAAGTGTGTAGTCTAACATTTTATTTCCATCATTTATCTGAACCTATTAATTTCATGAAAATTTCTCTAGTACTGCTCTCTTGTAGTCGTATAACTCCTGCATGCTGATAGGATACCCTAACCAATAAGTTTTTATTCTTAATTAGGTATCTAGCAATGCCTTTAGAGCTGTTTTGCTGACTTCCATATTTCGTGTTCTTGTGAGTTAGTTTGTTCCATAAAAAATGTCAGCATCACCTAACATTAATAAATGCAAGATTTCTATCTGAACTTATCCTATCCCTTCAACCTTTAAACGTTGCATGTACTTCATCAGATGTAGCAAAAGAACTCAAGAATTTTGGGATTTTTTTTTATTTGTGACTTGTTATTTGCATTTGTGTTCAATTTAGACTGGATTAGTAAGTGCAATGTGTGCATTAACATGCTATTACGCCTGCATAAATGAGCCTTAAAACATTGATTCCTGTAAAGCATTTGATCATGGACTGATTTTTCAAGCAGTCATGTTGAATGTTGTGGAACTGAGATGGATTCTTTCGTCGTTGCTTCTTTTGCCAGGTTATGATGATTGTTAGTGGAAGTTTTCTCAAGCATGGCTACCTACCATTAAGTGTTAAGTGCTTCTGATAGTTTGTATCTTCTTTCAAGTTTCTTATTGATGTACTGACAAAATGTTAGAATCAATGTTATGAACTTTTATAGGCTTAAAGTTTGACAAATCCAAAACCTTTGAAGATGTAGTTTCTGACCTTGTTGGCCTTTGCCCTAAAGTTCTTAAAGTCAGTTTATTTTATTGTTTTTAGTTACTATTTTGCAAGAACTTGTTTTAATTAAGTATTTGAATTTTGTTTTTCTATGATATTCATTAATGCAATGAATTAAAATTTTCTATCACCAAATTTACTTGATATATTTCAATGACATTTGAGAATGGTCATGATTCCACTTCCATCTTCCATGGGTGAGCATTCACTTAGTTTAGTGTTAAGGTGAGCATTTGATAATTGGTCTGGTTGACCATAATAAGATTAATTTAGAAGAATTGATGAAGCAAGGTTTGATTGAATTTGAAATTGTCCAAATCAAACATCTCCAACCTCAATTGAACATCGATCAATTTGGTATTCCAGATTCGATCCGATT
This sequence comes from Prunella vulgaris, assembly GCA_026898435.1. Classification (NCBI taxonomy): domain Eukaryota; kingdom Viridiplantae; phylum Streptophyta; class Magnoliopsida; order Lamiales; family Lamiaceae; genus Prunella; species Prunella vulgaris. The sequence continues at coordinate 139,374 of JAPKLY010000478.1, forward strand.
TTGTTTACTCTAGTTAATTCATATTGAGGTCACTGTTCATTTTGTTGGCTGCACGATTCCTAGCATATGATATGACCTTTAAATTTTTGTTTTCTAGAATCTAACGCGCTTATATCATTTATTAATATGTACATCTGGAAAACTTGTGTTTATCAGTCTCTTTCAAATCATTGAATTATTACCCTGTGCCACTCATATGTGATTGATGTTTGTTGTATGAAGACCTTGAATCAATTCCAGAGCACCAATAGCCTCCATAAACATGTACATATCATATAAATTTTTAGTATATTAAGGGATTTTACCGTTAAATTTGTCGTGCCTCGGTTTTCCATTGTGTATGGTTTAAATATGCATAAATGTAGATTAAACTTGTGTAATATTTCAAGATCTGTTCATAACTAATGCCTAATAGAATCTACATCCTTTCTTGAGGCAATGTTGAGTGTTGTTTTAGAATGAGCAATTACTGGACAATGAGGATGTCTACGAGCAGTTTTTCTCTCCACGCTCTTGCTTTTAGTTAAAGATGATATTAGCCTTATTGTCCTTATAGAATGTGGGATTGTTGTACAAATTATATTTTCAATCCAATGATCATATATTACAGCTAACTAGATTAGAATACCAATTACCTGTAGGGTGCATTTTAATCAGAGCAAATGATAATGAAAATTGAAACTTATATACTTTATCTTTATTTAATCAGCTTGCTATGATGGGGTGTGATGACCTTTGGCAGTCTTGAGGATTTTATTTTGCTGGAGAAGGGGATCATCACTCTGTACCTTAGAGCGATTCCTTATTTTATTTTTCATGCTAATTTATACCATCATTTAACCTATCCAAAGGCCTTTACATGAGAGATGAAGTTCATTAGATGTAGCATATGAACTTAAGAATTTCGTGATTTGTTTCTGTGACTTGTTATTTGCATTTATGTATGATTTAGATTGTGCATGTGATTACAATGTTTGTGTTGTGCATTAACATAATATTATTCCTTAATGAATGCATGTCAAACTTCGACTACTCTAAAGCAATGATTTGTAGCAGCTGTGTTGAAAGTTGTTGAACTGAGATGAAATTTTTCTGTCGTTGCTTCCTTTGCCAGGTTATGATGATAATTAGTGGAAGTTTTCTCAAGTATGGCTACTGTGTTGATAAGTGCTTCTGATTAGTTGGTTTCTGTTTCAAGTTTTAGTGCTGTATTGATGTATAATGATATAATGTTTGGATGAATTTTTTTACAGGCATAAAATTTTGACAATTTTAAACCAAGCTTTAGAACTGTAGTTTTTGATCTGTGTTGGCCTTGGCATTACTGAATTGTTCGACTGTAAAAAGTTCTAAATTTTTTATTATTATGTATTTGGATTATCTTTTTCTACTATAGTAATGCAATAAATTGATTTTAGTTACTTTAATAAAATGACTTCTGTTCTTTTTACGGGTTAGTTAGAGCCAATCAAGATCACAAGTTTTCAAATAATGACAGTTTGTTAAAAGCAATGTTAAAAATATTGGTATTTATGGAGATTCGATCAATAATTTTAAATTTGTGAAATACCGATGAATATATCGATATTAACATCAGTAAATTTATGTTTAATATATAAAATTGACAAAAAATCTGAATAAATTTTATAATGGTAATGAATTTATATATATGTGTATGTATATATATATATGTCTATACTATTTTTTGATTTTTAAATTCATTGATATTTTTTTTATATTTAATGATATTTATTTCAATTTGTAAAAAGAATAAGTGAGATTTATTTATAGATTGATATTTATCGATACTTTTAATTTTTTATAGATACTATAAAAATATCAATTTTATTCAATATAAATATTGGTGATTACCAATAATGAATATATTGCGGATCTATTTAGAAAATTTTGAGATATTTTCATCCTTCGATTAAAACATAAAATTGAAGAAAAAAATATTTTAGTTTGATTAGAACCGATAAATCACCTAAGGTGTTACAGTTGATTTTGCCTTTCCGTATCGGTTTTCAATTTAGTCGTGTCATTCTTCTTGGCACTGTTTTCAAAATCGGACCGAACCGGCCGGTTGAACCGGAGGGTTACACCCAACGGCGGGTTGGCATGATCCATGAGCGTATCATGACTCTGGAGATATTTGATCGTCAACGAGCTTCAAAACTAAAGAATTAATTACCTTAGACTCTTCATTGATGTTATTTAATATTTATTATCGGGCTTTTTTAATGGACTCTAAATAATTAGACAACTATTTAAGCTTAATGTGAACTCTTTTGAAGACATATTATTGAATAATATGTATTTTTTAGGGTTTTCATTGTGAAACCTTGGATTTCCATTATCGAGTTCTTGTCGTACGCTCCTTTGCGTCGGAGATAATTTGTGTTTAATGAAGAAAGAAGAGATAAATACAGAAGACATCTAATTTAGAATTCGGTTTATTATTTTTAGTTACTTTTTACAAAATGACCTTGATAACATATTTATAGTACTTAGCATGGTCTAGATTAGTTGTTTTAGATCATTTCTATTTCTACAATCTTCTACTACACTTATTCAATTGCCTATATTATTTGTATTTTCTAGAATTTTTATTTCTACCTTGTTCATTCTATTTCTGGAATAATCTAGAATCTTCTCATATTTTAATTATTTAACAGCATACTTTCTTATTTTTTATGGATAATTTCAAAAATCTTTCTTTTTATATTTTTCTAAAAATTAGTATCACTTTCTAATAGATTTTATATTAGTCTTCAAAAACCTTGTGACATATGCTTTCGGAAAAATTTAAATTGATGATTTTGGTTTAATTCGTTTGATTATGCTGTAGGGTGACTAATTTTTATTAACAATTTTTTTGACAATTTTTTATAAACAATTTCCAAAGCAAAACGTAAGTCCTTTTTATTAACAATTTTTTAAAAAATAAATAAATAACATGTGATTTGATCTTGAGAATTCGCATAATTAATTAATATAGGGTTTTTTTTTTCAGTAGTCATGGGTGCTTTGATCATCCTTTTAAAAGAAGAAGAATATTCCAGTTTGATTTGAATTGATAAATCACCAAAGCATAAGTTATAAATTTTTTGAACTCCATTATATCTGTTGTAATCTTGAGAGGAAAGCGTAAAACAAAAGTAAAGACACAGTATTGATGACCCAGTTCGTCACAAAGTGACTACGTCTGGGGGCGACCAAACCAGGAGATTATGCTAATATGAACTGCCGTTTACAATGATATGAATTACAGAATACATAGGAATGATAAGTATAAATAGAATACCTAACCCTAAGTCTTGTGGGCCTAAAGCCCACTGGACTATAATATTTTATTATGTCCATATAATATATAATATATTAGGAATATATTATAACACTCCCCCTTGGACATAATAATGACAATGAAGAATGCAAGTGCTACCAAGTGGAGTATTACAAATGACCTCGAGGATACAATCATCAGGATTGTTTAACATTTGATACTCCCCCTGAAGATAATAACCTTCCAAGTCGACGCATCCCAATTTCGTGTACGTACTTTTTAAAAGTCGTTGTGGGAAGGGATTTAGTGAACAAATCAGCTAGATTGTCACTTGAGCGTACTTGTTTTATCGTGATCTCACCACTCTTCTGGAGTTCATGAGGATAAAAGAATTTTGGGGATATATGTTTAGTCAAGTTCCCTTTGACATAGCCGTTGCTCATTTGTGCAATACATGCAGCATTATCTTCATAGATAATTGAGGGGCTTAAGTCAACAAGGGATACCACACGAATCGTGAATGTGTTTTATAAGGACTTTAACGACACACATTCTCGTGCAGTTTCGTATAGAGCTATGATCTCTGAGTGGTTTGACGATGTGGTCACCAAAGTTTGTTTGACAGATCTCCATGAAATGACTGTTCTACCACAGAGGAAAACATAACCCGTTTGCGATTTCGCATTATGGGGATCAGATAGATAACCAGCATCAACATAACCTATAAGTGTTTTATCTTGGTTTCTTTGATAGAAAAGACCAAGATCTTGTGAACCTTGAAGATATTGTAAGAAATGTTTCACACCATTCCAATGTCTTCTCGTAGGGGAGGCACTGAACCTTGCAAGTAGAGTGACTGCAAAGGCAATATCGGGCCTAGTGCAGTTTGCAAGATAGAGCAGTGCACCAATTGCACTTAGATATGGAACTTCAGGTCCCAATAGCTCTTCGGTATCTTCTTTAGGTCTAAATGAGTCCTTTTCCAAATCAAGGGAACGGACAGCCATTGGAGTGCTTAGAGGATGAGATTTATCCATGTGGAATCTCTCCAACACTTTCTTTAGGTAAGCTGATTAGTGTATCAGTATTCCTTCAGGGAAATGCTCGATCTGCAGACCGAGACAGAACTTGGTTTTACCCAAAGTTTTCATTTCAAATTCAGTTTTTAAGATTGAACTTGCTTCTTCAATCTCTTTCCTTGTTCCTTTAGATCATACACATACACCGAGATGATGCAAAAACCATTAAGGGATTTCTTAGTAAAGACACAAGGAAAAGCCTCGTTATTTACGTATTCCTTCTTCAGGAGGAATTCGCTTAGTCGATTATACCACATACGACCTGACTGTTTTAAGCCATATAACGAGCGTTGCAACTTAATACTGAACATACTATGATGTTCGTTTTTCCTCATTTGAGGAATAGTTAATCCATTGGGGATTTTCATATAGATGTCATAATCTAATGATCCGTATAAGTATGCGGTAACTATGTCCATTAACGGCATTTAACTGCCAGGGATATATGGCGGAACTTTATAATATTAACAACATGAGCATTTGTTTGATTACATCAAACTCAATAATGGGCCAGTGCGAAAAACCCTTAAGCTGTTAATCTCGCTTTGTATCTCTCAACTTCATTTTGTTTCGTATTAATACCCATTTATATCCTTCAGGGATAAAATGTTTAGGGGGTATGTACGATAGAACAAAACAGTTTATTTTGCGAGTCTAGCTCTTCCATATTTGCTTCTTTCTATTGCATCTAATCAAATTTAGATACTGGTACCAGATTTTAGAAAGAGCAACTATGGGTACGAATATGTTGTCGACAACAGTGATATGTTTGTCTCCTGTGTTTATTTAAGATTCATGTAGACCAGATCTTGATCATTTCCCATTGATCTGGGTGTTCCGCAATCCTAGTATTTTGATTGTTATGTGCACGTGCTTTTTACTAGGATTTCTCGTCTTCAGGACGAATCTGTTCAGGAGATTTCATGAGTGACTAAATATATTATTAGCATTAATATACCATGGTTTTGTGTAAGGAGGTTCATTACGCTTCTGGCGTATAGGGGCATCCTTAACTATTCACAGTCACTTCATTTATAATCAGTAATAGGGGCATCCTTAACTATTAATATATTTGATAATGCATCTGGCAGATTACTTGCTGATTATTGCAAGTTTATTTTCTTTTGAACTTTTGGTTCAAGTTTGACTAGTGCGTGGGCCTAAGTATTGAAGATCTTTTGTGTTCCACGTAATTTCACGGCATTTATTAATTGTGGTATTTTTCTCTCCCCCTAAGGCCGGAAATAGATCTTCGTCGAATGTGCAGTCAGCGAAACGGGCTATAAACTGAACCCCAGTTAAAGGCTCGAGGTATTTAAGTATTGTGGGAGATACAAAACCGATGTAAATACCGAGTTTCCTTTGTGGGCCCATAGATGTTCACTTATGTGGTGGTATTGGAACATACATTGCACAATCGAATGTACGCAGATGGGAAATGATAGGTTCATTTCCACGCACGAGTTGAATAGGGGAATATTCATGATATGCAGTTGGTCGGAATTGGATTAGTGATGATGCATGTAAGATTGCATGCCCCCAACATGAAACAGGTAAGTTCATTTTTTATAGTAGCGGTCTAGCGATTAATTTAAAACGATTAATAAATGATTCAGCTATACCATTTTGAGTATGAACATGAGGGACCGAATGCTCCACTTTGATTCCCAGTGCCATGCAAAAATCATCGAATGCCTTAGAGGTGAATTTACCGGCATTATCCATACGAATGGTTTAATAGGATGATCTGGGAATTGAGATCTCAACAGGATGATCTGTGCAATAAGCTTTGCAAAAGCAGTATTGCGAGTGGATATCATCGTTACATAAGTCCACCGAGTGGATGCATCTATTAGGACCATAAAATACTGAAATGGTCTAGATGCTGGATGTATTGGTCCACAAATATCTCCTTGAATCCGTTCAAGGAATTTAGGAGATTCAGTTCTTACTTTACTACTAGAAGGACGAATTATGAGTTTACCCTTTGTGCAAGCATCACATATGTATTCATTAACAGAAGGGATTCTGTTGTGTGTTATGTTATGGCCAGATGAATTACATAGAATCCGACGCATCATGGATTGTTCTGGATGTTTTAACCGCTCATGCCATAATTTGAAAGAATTTGGATCATTAAATTTTAGATTAAGGGCTAAATGGAAATTTGAGGGTCTGATGTATGTGTTTACGACAATGTGTTTAATGTGTTTACGACAATTTAAATAGTGAGTCATCAACAGATATTCACTATTGTCCTCAGTATTTGTTTCAATGTGATAGCCATTCTGTCTAATGTCTTTGAAACTGAGGAGGGTACGCTTTGATTGTGGAAACAATAAAGCATTGTCGATTATTAATTCGGTACCCATAGGTAGAATGATCGAGGCTCTTCCGGAGCCAACGATTTGTATGTCGTCATCAGTTAATGTTTGGAAAAATTGTCTATCTTTTAAGATAGTATGTGTAGTAGCACTATCTACTAAGCACAACACATTAATCTCCATAAGCACTTAAGTGTATGTTTGGATACGTTTAGATATGAGGAATGCTAAGGAGAGCCAAGATTACAGACGCTGATTGATCAGCCGCACAAGGGATCACTTAGGTCCTACTTTATCAAAAACGTATTAAATTTTGTAGTCAATAGTCATATGTTCACCCAAGAGGTCATCCTTTGTCTATGACAAAGCCTGCTTTGGGCAAGTCGGTGTGGTGTGTCCCACCGTGATGAGCCTTCCCATTTTTGTCTTTTAGCATACGTTGATACGCCTCCACCAAATGTTTTGGTATACGACACGAGCGAGACCAATGGTCGTCGCATCCACACTTGTGACATACTTGTTTGTTCTGTGCACGTGAGCTCGATAGTTGATCTTGAGGTGCATTCATTTCAGTTGCACTATATTGTGCATTGTTGCGACCTCGACCTCTTCCCCTACCACGGCCACGACTTCGGGTCGATCTGCGTCCCCCACTCGCCTCATTTCCTTTTCCACGTTTACGGCATCTAGAGTTCCTCCGAGTAGCATGTGCTTCAGGCACAGCTTGTGAGCCAACCAGTCTAATATTGTGATTTTTCATCAACAATTGGTTGTGCTTTTCTGCAACAAAAGTGCAGAAATGAGCTCGGAGTGTGATTGATACTCTTTGGCCCTATACTGCAGCTGGAGTACAAGATTAATAGCGTGGAAAGTGGAAAGTATTTTTTTCAATTAACTGATAATCAGTTATTGTTTCTTTACACAGCTTAAGCTGAGAAACTATGCGATGTAGGGCGGAGTTGTACTCCGGTACAAACTTGAAGTTTTGGAAACGAAGTGTTATCCATTCATGCCTGGTTTCGGGGAGGATCACATCGTGTTGTTGTTGGAATTGATCCTGGAGGGATTTCCACAACGTCGATGGATCTTTTTTAGTGAGGTATTCGTTCTTAAGATCTTTGTGAAGATGATGTCTTAAGAAGATTAGAGCTTGTGCCGTTTGAGCAGTTGTGGATTTAGATGGTTGTCTAGTTGTGTCGGTAAAGTCTTTAGAGACAAAGTGGATTTCAACGTTGAGAGCCCATGTCAAGAAGTTATGGCAAACAAGTGCCAATTCATTGAATTCACATTTAGTGATGTTTGACATGTTTTTGCTACAAAAATTAATAAATGGAAATTTATTAAAAATTATTTGTTTGTAGCATTTAATAATTGAGGCTCAATCATAAAAATGCTAAGACAAAAATTTATAATTAATTATAGGGGGTATAAATATTTTTGGGTGTATGACTTTTATGAGACATTTATTAATGAGACTTTAACCCAAAAATAATTATTGGATAAGGCCTTAAAAAATTTATGATTTGGACTTCATAATACCATTATGAATTTTTATTAATGGGACATCGGACCCAAAAATAATTGTTAGGATCCAAATTAATTAGGATCAACTAAATAAAATGTCCAATCAATTAAATTAAAAAAAATGGCCAAAAGCAGATTATTTTTTTTTAATTTTTTTTTAATTAATGGTTCGGCCCATTTAGGAAAACAGACCCAGTTAAAAGCCCAAGAATAAATATTAGGAGCCCCATTTCAATTAAAAGGAATGACCCAGTTACCGGCCCAATTTGGAAAAGAGGGCGGCCCATTTAAAGGGATTAGGGTTCAGAATTTTTAATTACTGATTGTGAGCCACGACATGGTCAAATGCCAATTTCTGCGGAGTCGTTCGCGAGAAAAACGGAATCAGGGAGGGCCACGTTGACGTCGTCGTTCACCGATGCGATGTCGTCGATCGGCAAACACCGTTGTGCGTCCGGCACCGTCGCAGCGTGTAACGAGGACTGCGCATCGTCGCAGTGCCCGGAGTCGCGCAGAGGCGTCTGAGCCATCGCGAGAACGGTGGCCGTTGCCAACTCGCCGTCTGGTCGGTAAGCGTGCCGGTGTATTTCCGGCATGAACTAGAGGCGCGCCGCCTCTCACCGTCGCGGCGCAAGGGCCGAGCAGCGCCGTCTCAGGCGCAGTCACCGATTATCACGACGCCACAATAGGGGCCGTCGCGAAGAAGGGGGACACCGCTGTTCGCGCGGCGTTCGGCACCTCGCCGTCGCGGACAGGAGCTGCGTCGCACACTAGATGTGGCGTCGCGCTTCAAACTGTACCGCCAGAGGGACGGAGGCGGTGGCTGCCGTTCGCGTTTCGCGAGGGAACGACGCCGTTGCCGGCGTGTATCCGCCTTCGCGCCAGAGGCGACGTCGGGCAGAGGCAGAGCGATACTGTTCGCGAGGGTTCGTCGTCGACCTATGGTAAGGGTCGATTGGGGCTTTGATTTCAGAAAAATGAGTGTTTTCGATTTGTTTCGGAAAAAAGTTTCCTTTTTTTTTTTCAGAAATAAAAGGGCTTTCTCGAATTGGGTTTCTGATGTTGATTTTCGAAAAACAAATGTCAACAATTTTAATTTTTGAAATGAAACATTGGGTTTCAGCATTTGAAATCGGGCAAAAATGATTTTGGATTTCTGGGATTTCGGTTTCTGAATTTTTTTCTTTTCGAAATTGGGTTTCGAAGATTGTGGATACAGGGTTTTGTTAGGTAAACAAAACATGTATAAACATATACATATAGAACATAGCATATGATTCCTAAAACCAGATATTCACACATTAAATCATCAATTCAGAACACAAATATACACATTTATTTGATCAGAAACGTTGCCATAAAAAAAATCATATTTGGCATATGAATACCCATCATATATTCGACATGTAAGCATATGATTTGAATATTAATATCTAAACAGAATCATGAATTTAATAGCACAGGAAATTATCAGGCTGAATATGCATAATATGAACAAATTTATCCGACAGCATCTTCAGCATGCCTATCCGACAGCATCTTCAGCATACCTAGGCATGGATATTCATTAAAAATTTCAGATTAATATTGAATTAGAAACTTACTGTTTCAGCAACAAAATTAATATTAATCATGATTGATTTGATCCCGAAAACAGCTGGAGCAATCCTCTCGTAAATTCTTATTGCTCGTAGAGACTCGTGCTGATAACGTGTTGTAATCTTGAGAGGAAAGCGTAAAACAAAAGTAAAGACACAGTATTGATGACCCAGTTCGTCACAAAGTGACTATGTCTGGGGGCGACCAAACCAGGAGATTATGCTAATATGAACTACCGTTTACAATGATATGAATTACAGAATACATAGGAATGATAAGTATAAATAGAATACCTAACCCTAAGTCTTGTGGGCCTAAAGCCCACTGGACTATAATATTTTATTATGTCCATATAATATATAATATATTAGGAATATATTATAACAATATCTACCTTAAAGATATTTACAAGAGATTCGGTTGTACATAAAAATAATTATTTTTTCATATATTTTTTAAAACATTAAAAATTAATATGTATAATAATGATACTTCACGTTAACTCGAATTCGTTCTGAGTCCATAAAATTATATTTATTCATTCTAAGTTCACAAAATTACTTTGAGTCAAACCTGTTTGAATTAGTGAATTTTTTGTTTATGCATACTATGCATAGCCTATTTCTTAATAAATTTTAATTCAATATTTCAAAATATATTATTAGTTATATAAGTTACTTAGTCAAAGATTATCCAAAACGTGATCCTCTTTTTTCTCATTAATTAAGGTGGTTATGCAGTATATATATATATATATATATATATATATATATATATATATATATA
>JAPKLY010000478.1:150071-185498 GCA_026898435.1 Prunella vulgaris
TTGTATTATATATATATATATATATATATATTCACAATATATTACTGAATTTATTTTTAATAATTTGATTGCTCCTACTCCATACCAGGAATATCACTGAATTGTCATATCCTGACAATTAATAAGGTGACTTTTTTCTTGTTAACTTTCATTGTTCTCTACATTATTCAAACCTCTATTATTTTGATTTAATTTGTTACTTTTGACGAGAGGATTCGTTGCAAAGTACAAAATTTTTTCCCCTATGATTAAATACTTTTATATGGAGAAATCATAATGATAGGTTTTGTTATTGTAGATGCAACTAGTTACATGTGTGTATATCATGATCCATTATTTTTATATATTGATGCCAGTGATCTTATTTATAAATGAACCCTATTTGATTTGTTGTAAAATGTCATCTGAGAAAAACCTTTTAAAATTTGTATTTATGGAGTGTGAATTTATCATGTGAATTCAATTTATTTAATTATAATTGGTATTCATACACTGGGAGCCCTATTTGAAACAGAAGTAGTTGTTTAATTCAAAAAAATTATTGAATTTCTTCTCCAAAAAAATTTATAGAATTAATGCATGCTTGTATGATTGATCTTTTACAAATAAATTATCGATTTTATATAATCTTCAAAATCCTTGTGACAGATATATATGCTTCCCCCTCGGAAATTTTGATTGATGATTTTGGTTTAATTCGTTTGATTTTGTTGTAGGGTGATCGATGTCGTGCCGTACGTCGTAAGCGATATTTCCAAAGCAAAAGGTAAGGTCTTTTATTTGTCTTTTTAATAGGCTTAGTCTCTTATACATCAAGTACACCGTGGAATTCTAGTTTATTTTTAAAAAGTTATACAAATTTTTAATAGTGTAATTTTTCTTTGTATAATTTTTTAAAAATATACTTAAATTGCACGGTGCAACTGGTGCACAAAAGACTTACTCTTTTTAAAAATAAAAATAACTTGGGATATAATTTTCAGAGAATTCGCATAATTAATTAATATAGTTAATGGGGTGATTTGTATATATGCAGAAAGGCTCTGGATGAGGTCAACTTCGCAGAGGACAAAAACGCTGCTGCACAGGTTTGATTTTAATTTGTATGTGTTAGAGATATTCATCTACAAAGTATTTAAAGTATGACTATTGAATATTTTCTCGAAAAATTTATACTATTACTATAATCCGTATTTTTATAATTTTTTTGTTTTAAAAAAATGGAGAGAAAAGAGTATTAGAGAAGTGTATGAATATAATATTGTTATTTTGTTTTAAAAAATAGTATGAGCAACATCTGGTGAGACGGACGAAAATGACAACTGAGGAAATATTAATTTTCGAGTATAATCAATCCTCACTTTTTAGTGTAATCAAACTTAACTTTTCTTTATAAATTAACAGCCCAACTGATATGCAAATGTACCAGTTGAATATGAGACTTTTGTTTTTATTTTTTATTTAATTTCTATACAAGACACTATATGTATTTGAATTAAATTTCATCTATTTAAGAATATCATTTTTGAAAAACATTGTACATCCATGATGTTTTTTCTCAGATGACACACCATGAAGTTGTTCTAGTTCATATTGGGATGGAATGGCGTACAAAAATGGAAAACAAAGTGTGATAAATGCATATGTCGTTCGAAGAATTGACGGATGCCGTTCACGATGTCGTGAGAGCTGATCGTAGGTGTTGTGATTATGTGCTGCATTCGTTGATGGAAACAAGAGGTTGGCGGCGAATAATGAAATTTCATATACGAACAGAGATAGATATGCGACGAGTTGCAGGGTGGTCCGCGACACCTAAAGTATATGTCTCTATTAAGTACAGACCCAATGGCACTCCATCTGCAAATGCAACTCTATCACTGGAGCATCATAGTTTTGGTCCACTAATGACTTTAAGAAATCTACAGTATCATCATGGTTCAAAAAGATGTGGAGGCTATGTGCATAGTCAAATTGAAGCCAATCATGAAACCACAGTGCCCTGCTAAATGGACATTTATTGATCAATTTAGTTATAAAATGGAGTTCAACGTATTTATCTGCTTGCAATTGATGTTGGTGACCAGTTGTGTATTTTAATGAATTATTATTATTGAATTGTTTGACTGTATAAAGTTAACAGTTTGTTAATATCAAGGTTGAAAATATTGGAATATATTAATAATTTTAAATTTGTGAAACATGATGGATATATTGATATCAAGATCGGTAAATTAAAAATATTATAAAAATTTAAGATATAAATTTAACAAAATAATTTGGATGAATTTTACAGTTGTGATTAATTTATATAATTAATTTTTGGATTTTTTTCAAAAAAACTCATTGATATCTTTCGATATTTAACAATATTTGTATGAATTTGTAAAAAGAATAAGTGATATTGATTTTATAAATTGATATTTATTAATATTGTAAAAAAATTGATTTTAATCAATATCTATATCAATATCAATGATTATAAAAAATAAATATATGGTGGATATTTATAGAAAATTTTGGGTATTTTTATCCTTAGTTAAAAATTAAAAAAATATATTTCAATTTGATTAAAACTGATAAATCATCTAAAGTGTTTAGGTTGATTTGGCTATTCAGATCAATTTTAAGTGAGTCAGGCCACCCTCTCGATGCTCAATTAAATTTCTCTGATATGCTAGTTACAATTTTTATGCATAACCTATTAATAATAGATTTAAAGACTTATATGGTAATAAAATTAATTTAGTATTTAAAAATATTTTATTAGCCATATAAATATTTAATCAAAATTACCTCATTGTTTTATCTGCATCTCTTCCTCTATAAATGCAAATTATTGTTTTTTTTTTTTTTAAATATTGCCATACTTGAGTTTATTTTTTATTATTTGATTGTTCACACTCCTTAGTTTATCCTAAAAGAAATATCAATGGAATATAAATTTTGTTGTTGTAGATGTAACTAGTTACAATTTACATGTGTATATAGTGATTCTTTATTTTTGTACATTGATGTGATTAATTTTATTTATAAATAAACTCTAACTGATTTGCTGTGACATGTCGTCTAAGAGAAATTTTTAATAATATACATTTATAGACTTTGGATTTATTATGTGAATTCATTTTATTTAAATATTAATTATTTGTATGCCTCGTACATTGAGAGACGTATTCGAAATATAAGTAATTGAATTTTAGTGCATATTTACTTATTTATTTCTGCTAAAAAAATTACATAATGTATACTTGTTTGGTTAATATTTAAATTACATAATGTATACTTGTTTGGTTAATATTTTATGAATAAACTATCGATTTTGATGGTATTTAGAGGGATAGTATTTATGTGAGCATATTTTGTATGAGAAATTAGGATAGGTGGGAGATAATTTATGTTTAATTAAGAAAAAAAGACATAGAAACAGAGAGCATCAAATAGAGAATTTGGTTTATTATTTTTAGTTACTCTTTACAAAATGACCTTAATGTTATATTTATAGCATTTGAGATATGATCTACATTAGTCGTCTTAGATCATTTCTACTTTCTACAATCTTCTATTTATTCGATTTTCTAGATTATTCTATTTTCTAGAATTTTCATTTCTACATTTTTCATTCTATTCTTAAGATAGTCTAGATTATTCTCGTACTTTAACTATTTAGTAGACCCACTTATTTTTTCTGGATTATTTCAAAAATTTTACTCCCTCCGTCCCGCTATATGTCGCTCGTTGCTTTTGGGCACACGAATTAAGATAAAAGTGAAAAAATATAAGTGATGTGATGGAAAAAGTAAAAAAATATAAATGATGTGATGGAGAAAAGTGAAAAAGTAATGAAATTAGTATAAAAAATATTAAAAATAATAATAAAGAAGTGAATAGTAGTTTCCAAAAAAGGTAAAAAAGCAAATGAGCAACATATAGTGGGACGGACGAAAATGACAACATGAGCAACTTATAGTGGGACGGAAGGAGTTATTCTTACATTTTTCTTCTTTTGTAGATTATTTTAAAAATTATCATCACTTTCTAATAGATTTTATATGAAATAATCGCATGTTGATACAAAAATAATGCACTATTTTCAAATAAATACAAATTTTTTGCATAATAGTGTAAATATAAGCTGAATAATAGAGTTATTTTTTTGCATATTGTATCAATTTAAAAATAGTGCTTATTTTTGTATCATTTCGTAATTGACCCATTTTATATTAGTCTTCAAAAACCTTGTGACAGATATGCTTTCGGAAAAATTTAAATTGATGATTTTGGTTTAATTCGTTTGATTATGTTGTAGTAGGGTGACCAATGATGTGGTGAAATAACTCTAGCAAAAATATACGTCGACATTTCCAAAGCAAAACGTAAGTCCAATTTTTTATGAACATTTTTAAAAAAATAAATAAATACTAAATAACATGTGATTTGATCTTGAGAATTCGCATAATTAATTAGTATAGTTTTAGTAGTCATGTGGTGCTTTGTGTATATACTAGAAGAAAGTATTCAAAGTATAGAGGTTTATTGAATATTATCTCGATAAATTAAATATAATTCTTGTCCATTGTGACAAGTCCTCTAATTCGATAAAAAAAGAAGAAGAATATTCCAGTTTGATTTGAATTGATAAATCACCAAAGCATAAGTTATAAATTTTTTGAACTCCATTATATCTACCTTAAAGATATTTACAAGAGATTCGATCCCAAATGCTGTTCCCCAATATATACACATACTTATTAGGGATGCTAATGGGGCGGGTTCAAACCCGAACCCACTATGAACCCGCCCAGTACGGGGCGGGTAAAAACTCAGTCAAACTGGTCCGCGAGGCGGGTTTGGACCCGTTTGATCCAAAATCCACCGGGTTTGGGACGGGTCTTGGTATTAGGTGGACTCGCCCCGTATATATATATATATATATATATATTAAATATATATATATATATTATATTATATATATTTATAATTAAATATATAAAAATTAGACTATTAATTAACATATTCATTAAATTATTAGATTAAATATGTGCATAAAGTCATGAGCAAAAATTGTACAAATTAGAGTTTGTTAATTTTTTTTATTATTTTAATTTCAATGAATAATATATGTGTGATTTTAAATATTTAGATTTAATAAGTTGAAACTTGAAGTGGATTATTTTGCATATTTATTGTAGTTTGAATTATTCATATGCATATTGATGTTATATTTTAAAATTTATTATATTTTGTGTAAAGTATTTGATATGTATGATAAAAATAAAATAAAATAAAAAATAGACGGGTAGGCGGGTCGGGGCGGGTAAAACCCGTGGGGTTCGTGGGGCGGGGCGGGACGGGGCGGGTCCAACTCCAAATTGAGGCGGGGCGGGTCTCGGGTCCTAAAAATTCTTGGCGGGGCGGGTCCTGGAACAGGCCGAACCCGTCCCAGACCCGCCCCGTTGCCATCCCTAATACTTATTTATAACATATATGAATTTAATTTTATAAAATATCATCGTTATACATAAAAATAATTATTTTATTATATTTTTTTAAAATAGTAAAATTAGTTAATATATATAATAGCGATAATTCACGTTAACTCCAATTTGCAATAAACATATATACTTTCTATTCCATACAAAAAATAAACATACTTTTTATTTATTCATTCTAAGTCCACAAAATTTTGAGTCAAACCTGTTTGAATTAGTGAATTTTTTTTGTTTATGCATATATACAGTGTTTTCATAACCGGACCGGTGACTAAACCGGATAGAGCACCGGTTCACGGTTCAACCGGTCCAACCGGCGATCTAACCGTTAAATTTAATTTGACTGACATTTTTAAATATTATGTATGTTATATTAAAAATAAAATAAATTAAATATTTTCATATAAAAATTTAATAAATTATATGTCATATATTGAAATAAAGTAATAAAATAATAGAATCACATATAATCGAAATTAAAATAGCTCAAAATAGCTCAAGGTACAATACCAGATTATAATCCATGATATGTTTCATAATTCATGTATAAGTAGAATCTTAAATTAAAATATTATTATGAAAATTTAAAATATATAAATTGTAGAATAAAATAATTTTGGGATTGAGATTATCATATATGTAGTGGATATTTTATTATTTATTATTAATTTAAAATTTAGAATTTTAGATAATGAAATTAAAAAAAAAACATATAATCGGTTTAACCGGTTCGGGTGGTTTTCCGGTTGAACCGGTTTTTGACCGGTTCAATCCGGTTCGACCCCAAAAACGGTTCTATAGCATGTTCCGGACCAGTTTTGAGGCCGGTTCCCTGTTCAACCGGCCGGTCCGGTCCGGTTTTGAAATCATTGCATATATACATGAACTATTTATTAATATATTCTAATTAATATTTCAAAATATTCTATTAGTTATATAAGTGACGTAGTCAAAGAGATTTTTTACACTTTTCGAAAAACCCGATCTAAAACTTTATCCTATGGCTATGGTTATTCAAATATATATATTATTGAGTTTATTTTTAATTATTTGATTGCTCCTACTCCTTAGGAGGAATATCGATCATTGAATTGTCATATCCTGACGATTAATAAATAAGGTGGGTTTTTCCTTGTTTACTTTTGTTGTTGTTCTCTGCACTATTCAGACCTCTATTATATATTTTGATTTAATTTGTTACTTTTGACGAGAGGATTCGTTGCAAAGTACAATATTTTTTCCCCTATGCATGATTTTGTCAATCATATATTAATTGTTTTCTATCATTAAATACGTTTATATAGAAAAATCATAATGATAGGTTTTGTCATTATTTTTATGCATTGATGCCAGTGATCTTATTTATAAATGAACCCTATTTGATTTGTTGTAAAATGTCATATGAGAAAAACCTTTTAAAATTTGTATTTATAGAGTGTGAATTTAATTTATTTAATTATAATTGGTATTCATATACTGGGAGCCCTATTTGAAACAGAAGTAGTTGTTTAATTAAAAAAAAATTATTGAATTTCTGCTCCAAAATTTTTTATAGATTGCATGCTTGTATGATTGATCTTTTACATATAAATTATCGATTTTATATAATCTTCAAAATCCTTGTGACAGATATGTATGCTTCCCCTTCGGAAATTTTGATTGATGATTTTGGTTTAATTCGTTTCATTTTGTTGCAGGGTGACCGATGTCGTCCCGTCGTAACCGATGTTTCCAAAGCAAAACGTAAGGTCTTTTATTGTTTTTTTTTTTTTGGTTTTTTTTAAGAACAAACCATGAACTCGGTTATCAATTATCACTGTCATTTGTATATACTATCACTGTTATGCATATTCACTATTACTGTTATAAATATATATTATCATTATTAAAATATCAAGTGTATTTTTATAACATTGATAGTATATATGCAGTGATAGTGATTATACATAACAGTGATACGAGTTAATTTGAACTTGAGTTCACAAGACACTCACTCTTTTTTAAAAGCCTTAGTCTAATATGCACCAGGTCAACCGTGCAATTCTAATTTATTTTTAAAATTTACATAAAATACTACTGAAAAATCATGCATGTTATTACTAAAATACACTTAAGTTGTATGGTGCATCTGGTGCACAAGAGACTTACTCTTTTTAAAAATAAAAATAACTTGGGATTTAATTTTCAGAGAATTCGCATAATTAATTAATTAATTAATTAATTAATATAGTTAGAGTAGTGATGGGGTGATTTGTATATATACAGAAAGGCTATGGATGAGGTCAACTTCGCAGAGGACAAAAACGCTGCTGCACAGGTTTGATTTTAATTTGTAGTGTTAGAGATATTCATCTACAAAGTATTTAAAGTATGACTATTGAATATTTTCTCGAAAAAAATAATTCTAAAAATTTATACTATTACTATATCCGTATTTTTATAATTTTTTGGTTCTAATATTAAAAAAAATATAAAAATATTGATATAGTAAAAGTGATGTGATTAAAAAGAGAAGAGTATTAAAAAAATGGAGAGAAAAGAGTATTAGAGAAGTGTATGAATATAATATTGTTATTTTATTTGCAAAAATGGTATGAACAACATCTAGTGGGACGAACGAAAATAACAACTGAGGAAATATTAATTTTCGAGTATTATCAATCCTCACTTTTTAGTATAATCAAACTTAACCTTTCATTATATTAACAGCCCAACTGTTATGTAAATGTACCAGTTGAATATGAGATTTTTGTTTTTTTAATTTCGATACAAGACACTGTATGTATTTGAATTAAATTTCATTTATTTAAGAATATTATTTTTGCAAAACATTGTACATCCATCAATGCAATTTGTTGTGATGTTTTTTCTCAGATGACACACCATGAAGTTGTTCTAGTTCATCATGGATATTGGGATGGAATGGCGTACAAAAATGGAAAACAAAGTGTGATAAATGCATCGTTGTGGACGATGTCGTTTGAAGAATTGACGGATGCTGTTCACGATGTCGTGAGAGCTGATCGTAGGTGTTGTGATTATGTGCTGCATTCTTTGATGGAAACAAGTGGCTGGCGGCGAATAATGAAACTTCATATACGATCAGAGATAGATATGCGACGAGTTGCAGGGTGGTCTGCGACGCCTAAAATATATGTCTCTATTAAGAACAGATGCAATGGTACTCCATCTGCAGATGCAACTCTATCACTGGAGTATCATAGTTTTGGTCGACTAATGACTTCAAGCAATCTACAGTATCATCAGGGTTCAAGAAGATGTGGAGGTTATGTGCATAGTCAAATTGAAGCCAATCATGAAGTCACAATGCCCTGCTAAATGGACATTTATTGATCAATTTAGTTCTAAAATGGAGATCAACGTATTTATCTATATGCAATTGATGTTGGTGACCGGTTGTTTATCTTTATGAGTTATTATTATTATTATTTTATTATAAAATTTTGTTAAATTACTTCACACTAAGTTCTGATGGGATGAAATATAGTAGGGAGCTAATTAAGTTAGCATTTTTATTTACAGATTCTTTTGTTTAATTTTCGATATAGCAAAAATTTAATTATGTAAACTCTCTATTTGCATTTCTTATTGAGATAGAAGGATCACATCATTACAATATTGAATAATAGAGAAGGAAATTAGGTAACAGAGATCCAACATTATCATTAGTGATGCCGTGGTTGAAGAGTTATCGTATCTAGAGGCTCATGATCTGGTCTTCAAATCCAAAATATAAATGTTTATTTATTTTAATTAGTATTGCTCTATTAAATAAGCCCATTAAACATGTAGATCTTGCAAATCTTTTAACGGCCCTTAGGGTTTATTTATTGTTCTTTCTTGAGACGTTGAGACTTGGTTGTTTTGGAAATTGAATTTTATCGATACGTTTAGTATACATAGTATCATGTCAATTGTTTTATCTTGATCACGCATCCGCTACGTTAATTAGCACAAGAAGCTGAAACAGGGGAAATGAAGCAATGAAAAAACAGGTAGTTCGATTGGATTGGCTCACTTGATAAATTAGTTTTACTGTGCAATTTAAAACGATATTAATTATTTTTCATTGTGCCATATTATTTAAATTAATACTTTTAGATGAAGCAACAAATTCTATTTAAAAATATAGTCAAAATGTAAATAGATATCACAATGAAACTGATTTGTAGTACACTTTGCCTCAAAAATAAATATGATATTCATGAATGGTATCTTTTTCTTCGGTTTCTTTTTGTGTAAATACAAAAGAAACGGTCTTAACTGTAACATATATCTTTGCATCTCAAATCAAGAATCTCAATTCATAGATTTGGATTGCCAATAATACTAATAAAGATTTTTATAAAAAAAAAAAGAGCAAAGAAATTGGATGTGTAGTCTAATTCTCAAGGAATGAACTCTTCTTCAACATCTGCAAGTCCCTCATACTCTTCCATGGAATCAAACTCGTATTTCGACTTCTTATAATTGCCATCATAATACCCTTCCTCATCGATGTTTTCGTACCTAGTAGGGTTATGGTTTTCTTGCTCTACGTCGTGATAGTACCTCCCCTCGTTCTGCAATCTCGTATCGCTCATTCCCTGTGGCTCACTCTTATATCCGCTATTGAAATCATAGCCGTTATTGTTGTTGTGATAGCCCTCCTCATTCGATGTCCAAAAACCGTTGTTGTTGCTCAAGCTGTTGAAGTAACCGTTTTTGTAGGTGTATGATTCTTTGTTGTTAAACTCCTTGGGGTTTTCGGTAGAAAACTCGTCTTCTTCGTTGTAAGTGTCCTTGGTGTAGAGGTCGTAGTATGGAATATCATTTTCACTTGGGGCCGGTGTAGGACTGTAATCGGCCCCTAGGGTTGTTGGGGCTGGTGCAGGAATGTTATCAGCCCCGAGTATTATTGGGGCCGGGGCTGGGGAAGAGCTAGTATAGGCCCCGACGGGTGCTGAGGCTGGGATGCCGCTTATTTGGCTTGTGATGGGGGATGGAGATGGACTTGGTGATGATGGTGGTACAACTTTTGGTTTGGTACTAGGTATTGTTAGTTGGTGACGATATTTGGAGAAAAACTTGCTCTCTCTAGCTTGAATTTGGTGATGACAAGCAAATGACACTATGAGAAAGAAAAAAGATAATTGATTGGCAAATGTAGCCATTTCTAAAAGAGAGATGGAGATGAAGAGAAAGAGAAAGAGAGGGGTTGAAGTTATTCATTTCATGTGTGATGGTGGTTTATATATATATATATGCAAGTAGGAATGCAAAGGTGTTAGTTCCTCTGGCGAAAAGTGATCCGGAGATTGAGGAATTAGAAGAAATGTGGGGTAAGAAATCATGACATTGTGTTGGGATGCATGTGGCAGTTATTATGAAATTGCCATCATGCTTTTCGCACCCTCAAGCTATCACTGTTTAATTAATTTATAATGTTGGGGATCTTTTAAGTAAAAAGTGAGTTCCTGAAAGAAAAATAAAGGTTGAAAATCTTGGTGTACATCTATTGGGAAAATTACAAAATGGTTCACAAAATAAATAAAAATTAAAAATTGGTTCTGTGTAGAAAAAAATTACTCTTATGTACAGATATTGTAAATCAATTTGTAAATATAGTCACTTTTTTGAACTAATATATAAGTCACCCAAAAGTATTTTTTGAATTTTGATTTATTTGGACAATCTGTCACTTTAAATTATTTTGCATAAAGATAGCCTCTTTCAACATTCATAAATATATAATTTTTTTTTAACTTGAATTAAGGACTCCTAGTAGTTAGCAATAAATCTCTTTTGCATTAAATGCATAATATAACTTAAAGTGTATTTTTAAATCGTTATAAGTTAATTTTACTGAACAGTTAGAATTGTATCTAATCTAATTGTTCGATTATAATAATTCTAGCTTCATAAAAATACACTTTAACCGGGTATGATGCATACAAGAACTTGTCTCAATATAATTAAAAAGAATAGATTACCTCTTCCAATAGCATTACAAATACCCCTCAATTATGTAAATAAGACATATGTTAAGGATGATCTTTTGTAGATAATTTTATGTTGGGTTAATTCTATATAAATACACCACCTTTTACTCAACTTTCAATTTAATTCTGAGCTTTACGATTTTTATAAAAAATCTCAATTTTTTAAAGAGTTCCAATTCGATATACATTTTTTCTTCCGGCCAACAATTGATGATGTGTCTCGCCGAAACTGCCACGCTGGCGTACACGTGTGAATTTTTTTTTTCACATCATATATTAATATATATAACAAAATTTTAATCTTGGTAGATCCCTTTTTTCCAGTGGAGGCAACGACGGCAGCGACACGGCGGCGCCCTCCTCGTAAGGGAACCTCAGCCGGGAGCCCTGTTTCAGATGACAGAACACGGCGGAAACGGCGGCGATTGAGTGAAAAATGGAGCTCCAGCAGTCCTCTGTGGTGAGCGATCTCCAGAATCCATGGCATAATCGAACCATAGATAATTAGTTGAGGGCAGCTGCTCAGTTCGTCGATGAATTTAGCGAGGTCGACGGAGATGGCTGTCCGGAGGCGGCGGAAGTAGGCGTGCAGGGCTTCCTTCTCCCTTTTTCCCTTAATATAAAATTTTGTTATATATTTAATTATAATATATGATGTGAAAAAAATATATATAAAAGAAATAATTTCACACGTGTACGCCAGCGTGTCAGCTTCGGCTAGACAAGTCATCAGTTGTTGGCCGGAAGAAAAAATGTGTATCGAATTGGAACTCTTTAAAAGGTTGGAATTTTTTATAAAAATCGTGAATTTCAGAATTAAATTGAAAGTTGAGTAAAAGATGGTGTATTTATATAGAATTAACCCTTTTATGTTTTGTCAATATAATGCGCTGAGTGTCAGATTACCAAGTGATTAGATGGTTTTTGTAAAATAAATACTGTTTTATTGGGCAATTTCTTTCTTGAAAATATTTTTAGTTTTAGTAAAAAAGTGCAATATTCTTTTGAAATAGTAATGAAGTCCAAAGGAGGAATTCCTAAATGTGTAGGGCATGAAATTAAAGCAAATTAAGGTCAAATTATGGTGTCGGTAGCAGTTGAGAGAGTTTGGATTTTAAGCATTCCTTTATTCCCTACCCTAAATCACCAGCGTTGATCGCGTTAATTCCTTTTTCCCGTTGTGTTATATTTTAATTTTCCCATCTCATTTTTTAAGGGACAAACTTTCTTTTATCATTTTTTATATATAAATTCTTTTTTATCCACAAATTTATTAAAAAAATTAATTATTTTTTAAACTAAATGACCTATATACCTTGTAACCTCATTCTTTAATATTTATTTCTCTTTTTACCTTTATTTTTTCAATTTTTTTACACTAAATTAATATAATAATTTATAAAAAAATAATTTAAAAGATGCATAATTTGGCGTTAATTTTTAATTTCCTTTCCAAATAAATCCATATCCTTTCCAAAACTTCAATACAAGATTGGCCCAACTTTTCCAATCAAGCCCAAACCAAAATGTACTACAGATTGGGCCGAAACCTCATTCAATTGGGCCCTCGTTATTAGGACTAACTTCTTTAAAAAATACACTGTCTTTGTTCGTCAATTTTTTAAAAACTTTTTTCACTCTTTCGATATATATTTTTTTCAAGGGCAATGTATTTCTCCAATAGACAGTGACAATAACACGGGACATTCAATTGTATTCACTTGATCCTGAGAATCTTCTGAGAAACCAGACACGGACACCTCAAATTGTGTTAAAATACTGCCTCCGTTCATGATAAATGGTCCATGTTGTCTTAAACGGTTGTCCACAATAAATGGTTCATTTACATAAACTGGAAAATTTACAATCATTATTTTTATTTTTTTATATACATATACTCACGTTTACACATCACATTAAATTTTTTTATACTAATACACTAACTCTTACACATTAACATCAACTTTTCTTAATAATTGTAAACATTATGATAGATCAATTTTTGTTTGTGGACGGAGGGAGATATTGGTTATCTATTTAAGTTTACAACTCTTTTTCTTTTTCAGTTGAAATTTATAGAAATGTCATTTCATCAAATTCATAGAAAAAAAAAGTAGAGGAACCTTATCAAAGAACGTCACTATTCAATTTAGAGTTGACAGCTGTCGCCATTTGACAGCGTAAAATGACTTGTATGTATGATATGAACTCTAAAATGACGTATAGCCCATCACCGAAGGTGCAGCCGGGGAACCACCCTATAATTAGAATATGCTCCACCCACCTATCTTTGGTATAAATATACTCCCTCCGTCCACAAAAATTGGACTATCTTGATAATTCACGGTTATTAAGAAAAGTTGATATTGATGTGTAAAAGTGAATGCATTAGTATAAAAAAATATTTAATTATTAAAAAAGTACTTGATATAATGAGTAAAAGTGAGTATATGTATATAAAAAAATGAAAATAGTGATTGTAAGTTTTCCATTTTAGATAAGTAGACCATTTATTGTGGACGACCGTTTAAGGCAACGTGGACCATTTATTGTGGACAGAGGGAGTATATTTTATGGTAAAAACTTATATACAAATTTCTAGTAAAAATACTCATTTTTTAAAAAAAAAATTGGGTCTAAACCGGGTTGAATCGCATTTAAGTATTTTTTTTTTAAAATTCGCACAACTTGTAATTTCATTTTTTTTGCTCCAAGATATGTTGCAATTTGGGCAAATGCATTTCACTTTAAGATAAAATGTGTGTTACAATCAGACGAAATGTTGTTTTCTACACATATTCATTTGTTTTTATAAATATAAATATTTTTCATGCAATGTAACATATGTTACATTGTATGTGTAACACATATTTATTCTTAAAAAAACATATTTAATCTTTATAAAAATGCATTTTATCCTATAGTAACACATATATGCTCATATGATAACACAAATTGAGGAGCAAATATGTGTTACAATTAGAGTAAATTTGTGTTACTGCAAATGTGTGTTACATTTAGAGTAAATGTGTGTTACAATTAGTGTAAATGTGTGTCACTGCAAATATATGTTACAATTAGAGTAAATGTGTGTTACTACAAGTGTATGTTATAATTAGAATAAATGTGTGTTACTGCAAGATCAAATGTATGTTAATGTATATACAACATTTATTTATTCATAGAAAAATATATATTATACTTTATATAACATATGTAAGGTATTAAATGATGTATTAGTACATAAACAACATATTATTAACATAAATCAACAAAGAGTTAAAAAGTAAATTAAGTAATACATATTTATTCTTGCAAAAACACATAATTTCTTTATAATTACTTGAAAAGTACAAAAAAATATTTTTTTTAAGATTTATTAACACATATTTTACCTAATTGCATATAACACGCATTTGCTCATATTGTAACATACGTGAGAGCGAAAAAATTTGTATTTACAAGTTGCACGAATTTTGAAAAAAAAAAATTCAAATCCGAACCGACCCGGTTTAGACCCGCTAATTTTTCAAAAAATGGATATTTTTACAATAGAAATTTTTACACAAGTGTTGCTCATATTTTATATAATAAATAAATACTTTTTTTATTAATCCATTCAAAATTAAAATTTAATCTTCTTTTCATACTATATTTATTTTAGCTCATTTATATTTTTTATTTTTACTCCGCCCTAGTGGGACCCATTACAACTCTAAATCGGACTACACTGGCTAAATTTTCTAAAATTTTCCGAAATTTAATATATCATTCATAATATTACTTATACACGCATTACATATATATACAAAAGGATAGTTGCATAAATAATTTAAATAAGTAATATTAATATTTATAAATTTTGTATAATTTATATTTATAAATTAAATTACTAATTTTGTATATATATATATATATATTTTGTATAGAAGTATTTTTTTTAGGCTGCTCTCTCGTTTATGAGGATGGTCATTTTAAAACATAAGATTAACTTAATTGAAATATGAAATCTCAAATGACACAAAATCCAATCTTTCTGCCGTTGGAGCACTCTATATTTATCATAAGCTCCAAAAAAATGATGTTCATATATAGTTCATAATGTACATTGTTCTTGCAGTCAAGAAAACAAGAACACACAAAGAGACCAAGGAACATAATCAGAAAACAAAAGAGAAAGTTGATTTGATCCAGTTGTTGTCGTCGAATTGGGTTGTTTCACGTTTGAGGTATCTTCGATACGCCTAGACGTTGTAGTTCAGACATCACACTGTCTGTGGAAGGGGGCTTAAGCCCTAGTGGCAACGGCAGCCATGGCTTTGCTATAACATCTCCAATTGCTGCATCTAAACTTTCTTTGGACTGTCAAAAAAGAACATAGGAATGATCGATGTTAGTAACATTAGTTAGTAGTGTTACAAATTTTAGTATGAATAGTAGCTTGTTGTATGTAATATTGGGGAAGAATAATACTATATATAAACATTTTTGGCCTCACAATTTTCACCTTTTCCATAAAAAAATTTCAAGATATTTACAAAATTTATTTTAATTCTCTATACTCAATATTTATGTCTAATTTTAATCAAACATCGTTATTTTTGGAGATGTGTTTTTTTTGGGATCATGACTTGTGTACATATATAGCTATGTGACAAAAATGAGCCAACAACGACTTTATTTTGCTAAAATTACACGTAAATCATATGAACAACAAAAATTGAATTTTTTAAACTTGGAATTAAATGTAAAAGTTATGGGATGAAAAATGTTCTTATATATGCATTCTGGGGTACTCATATTATATATGCATGTTTTATCTATTTCACTGGATATGGAAATTGCAAAAATGGTTTTGTAGGAATTAGGTCCGATTTTTGCAATTAAGATTACATGATATGATCACTTTAATTAGTGTTTCGTGTGCAATATTTATGGCCTTCAATTAATTAACATCTAAAAATAATATTCAATAATGAATGTTTAATTTCTGCATATTAATCAGTCAAAACATACGACACTTGAGGAAAGCTCACCGGATGTACATCGGAAGGAACCTTGGTTAGTGTTTGTGGTGCACCTACACCAATTCCCGGCTCTACTTTATATGGTGGAGCCACACCGGCGACCGGCGTAGATGGGAACCTCTGTAACAAATTGACAAAATTCCTCATCAAATATGCGAGAAAAAAACCCCTAAGAAGTCAAGCATGAACAAAAATAATGCAGGCATGTATTAATATATATAAAGGAAAGATTTTCATATCCTTCCTTACTTTTTAAGATAAATATATAATAAATAAAGTATTGATGCTGATGTGGAAAATTATATTATTAAAATAATAAAATTAGTTAGATTGAGTGTAAAATATAATGACATTTTGTATAAATATGTGAATATTATGAGAATAAGATTAAAAAAAAAGTACTAGTTTTCATTAATAAAAGTGCAAAGTGTTGTGAAATTAATGATCGAAAAAAAATGTGCAAAGTGCCGAAAGACGGAGAGAGTAAAAGTTAATTAAGTTTATTACACTATACCTACATTGTACCCGTCCATTCCAAATTAAGTTAAATACAACAAAGAAGTGAGAAACTTATTTTGGAAGTGAATTGAAGTAATTAAAACGAAGAACTCAAATGTATTTGGTGGTGCTTATTGCACTATGAGTTATTTACACTGAAAAATTTGGAATAATTGCAATAAAAGCCTACGTACACTGAAACTCGATAATAATATAAGCCAGTTTTTTAGTATAAACAATCTTAACTATTAAGTGAGTGTAGAACGAATCAAGTATAATAATGCATGTAACAATATAATTACGAGAAGACTTGAAAAGGAGAGGGTTTTGTCATTACCGCTGGCGGCAGCTGCGGCGGAAAGCAGGGTGTTCCCGTCGTCGGAACCTATGGATATATAGATACAATATAAACAAAAATATATATAATCGAGAGATAGATGAAAATTTGTTTTCTAAGAACTAAGAAATGCTGCATGAAAGACTCACGTATTGGTGGTGGGGATGCCAAAAAGGAGGACCGGCCGGAGACCACGGCGGCAGAGGATGAGGAGGTGGCGGAGGAGCTACATGTTTAGGCCACATGGTCATCATTGATTGGTCGACGGATGGATGGCCCCACACGTGTAATGGTCTAAAGTTGGGCACCGGAGGAAAGCCCATGATGGGTGCAATCCAAGGCTTCACCTCTCTCTTTGCCGCCACCCCTCCGGCCGCTGCTGCTCCGTACATCGGCTGCCGCTGGCCCCAGTGTGCCGCCTCGACTTCTCTTGCTACCAAATGTTTCCGATGGGATCGATATTTCTATAAATTATTTAGAAATTAGTCTCATGTGTATCAATTGCACGGAATAATTCATGACATTAAAGTGCATGTAAATTAAATATGATGATTTAGTTAGCAACAGAAAATCTAATATTAATAAGTTTAATATAGTATGAATTTAATATTTATATTATATATATATATATATATAGTTTTGTTTGTGTATATTACTAGCTATATTTTAATTTTTATAAGAAAATAAAAAGCTAAAAATATTCAATTATTGTTCCACGATGCAATAAATTCCAATAGAGTGGACGCACAGAATCAGCATAAAATCTAATTTTACAATGTAAAAGTGTCCTATACACAATATAGAGAATTATTAGTACTATTTCTGATGCCTTTTTTCCACTTGAAGACAAAATGAAACCATGTAGGGAAAGCTTGACAAAACCATGGGCTGAAAAAAAAAACATGTTTTTGTTTCAAAATCTGTAATAATATCAACAAAGACTGTAATAATTGAGTGCCTTTTTTTTTTTCACATAACTAACATATCAATTTGACAATAAAACCCTAACTAATTTTCCTATTATATATGGAGCAACTTTTCACAACCAGAAATAATCATAAACTATCATTGAGTCGAATCTAAACGCAATCGCTCAAATTTATTTAAAATGTTACTAAAGTTTTGAAAAATAAATAAATAAATATATATATATATATATATGCAGAGGAGTTCATTTGATAATTAATTATGGTTGAATGATTTGACAATTCTTTTACGTCAGAGAGAGAGAGAGAGAGAGAGAGAGTACTTGAAGATGGCTGGCAATGTTATGTCGTGTAAGGGTATCAACTCCCATGATTTCCAGAATTCTGGATGGCACCGCCTTATCTAGCCCAAGCTGCTCCACCGCTTGCACGAACCGCCGGTGTAACTCCGCCGTCCAATCTACCTACAATATATCATCCAATATCTTTTCTTCAATTTCAAATAAAAGCTAACGCACTTATTATGAAAATCTTAAATTTGAACTTTTTAAATAATTAAGACTGAATTTTTTCAATCAGATTGGACAATATCTAATTAAGGCCCTTAATTAGATCTATAGAGCACCCTACACTACATACTCGTGACAATCCTTTAATTACGGATAAGTGTTACGAGTATTGCTTTCAATAATACTAAAAACTTATTTCTACATACTATATACATTTACATATATTCTTTACCTTGGGTTTCTTCTTCCCAGGAGTCTTTTTAGAGCGAGAAGATGATTTTTTACTTTTCCCACACTCCTCCCTCTTACTCATAATTTCCTCCCCTTGAACCAAGCTGGACGATCCAAACCCGGAACCCGACCCGGATACGGATTCCTGGGCCGGTTGATGTTTACTTTCGCTATTTCCAGAATTATTTTCACCTTCGCCAGGGTAATCAGCAATAAAATCCTGATACACCTCCAAATCTGGCAACACTTCGATGCCCACGAAAATGTCATCAAAATCAATGCTGTCGAGCAAATTCTCACTCGTGAATTCTTCCATCGAAAACTCTCTCTCTCCTCCTCTCTCCCTTTCTCTCTCATTCCCCACAACCGTTAACGATGACACGGCAAGCATTCCACGACTTGTTACGATTATTTCATCAAATTCAAGCTATAACAAGATTTTTTTTCCAGATGGAAATTTTGGTTTTGTGAATTAATTTTTGAGCAGAGTGAGAGAGTGTGGAGAGAGAGAGAGTGGAGGGATTGGATGTGAACCACAAATTGTGTGTGGGGGCTCTGCAGATTTGTTTGTCTTTGTTTTGGTTTGTTCTATGTAGTGTGTATGAATATATATATATATACATATATATACTTGACTCGCAGTGTGTATCTGTGGCTGTGGATGCCTTTTTTTTAAGTTGTGTTTGCTCGTGAGTTGTATAAATGAAAATATATCGATTTTTCCATTAAAATAATGAATATGTTGGTTATATTATTTTCGAATTCTTTTTTGTTGTTTTATTATCCTTTTATTTGAAAATGGTACCCATCCGTCCTCAAATTTATTTTTATTTCTATGAACATGAATTAAAAAAAAAGAAAAGAGAGATAAAATAGATAAACAAAAAATATTTGTGAAATAATCACTAGAATAAAATGATTGTTTGTGAGTATAATAATAAAATAATATATTTATAAAAGAAATAAAAATAAATTTAAGGGATGAACGATAATGGAAAGTGGAAATAAATTCGGGAGACGGAGAGAGTATAAAAGAATATAGTATTGACAGTATAGACATGCAATTCATAATGCACACCAAAAATTATACTCCCTCCAAAAAAGAAAAGTCCATGCATGTAAAGCAGTTAAAATAAACGAGCTGCTCGTGAGTTCGGCTCAATTTGTCTAGTTAAGTCTCGACTCCACTTGATGTGTTAAATGAGTCGAGTCGATCTCAAAAAAATACTCGTTTACTTAACGAGCTCGACTCGGTAGGATCGTGAGCTACTCGGTAGGATCAAAAAATAAAGGTTATTTTATAAATTTTATATAATTTAGGGTATAAAATAATAATATTTTACATAATAATACAGTTCATATTCTCAAATAACCCATATTGATGAATTTGTGATAGTTTTATCTTTACTGCTGTTAAAATAAATGAGTTGCTCGTGAGCTCAGCTCGTTAAGGTTCGATTCGACTCGGCACGATGTGTTAAACGAGCCGAGTCGAGTTCAAAAAAATACCCGTTTGCTTAACGAGCTTAGCTCAACTTGATAAACTTAACGAGCCGAGCCGAGCCGAGCCCTGCACTCTTCGGTTGGAGAGTTCTGCATGCATGTTATATTCGTCTGTTTATGAAAAATAGTTTTCTTTTACAAATCAATGCTTTGTATACTATTAAGTAATTAATAATTAGTTTATTTTTATGCATAATATATCTACTTTTTCAAAAAAAGAAAAAATCGTGATAAAATGAACAGGGTTCTTATTTGCGGACGAAAAATATAGCTAGTGGTAACACTTAGGTGTAAGTATTAAATAAACCATCTAATGTACATATGGCCATATAAAGACAATATTAATTGAGTGCCAGTATTTTGTTTGAAATTCATTCACATGCCATGAGTTTGCTTTTAAAAAAAAATATTATTATTTGAATATTTAATTAGAAAATAATGTCATTACGTGAACATAAAAACTACTGCCCCTATCGGAGATTACGTGAATATAATTTTGATTTTCTAATATTGCTTAAACTCTAAAAAAAGATAATGATTTGTGTGTCATAATAAATTTAGTGAAAATGATATTATTAACACAAAATTGATATGCAATTCAATTTAGAAAAAAATATAAAATGATTCGCAAAATTGACATTAAATACAAATTAATTTTCTGCAAATATAAAATATACTTTTATGTAAAAAAAATTGAGTAGGTTTTGCGTGAAAGTGGTTCATATAACTTTTTAATAAGACAAAAAAGATAAGTCCATAAAAATAACTCTTATATCATAACATGGTTCATATCATGAATATGATCTATATAATACTTTACCAAAAAAATTATGGGTCTATGCAAGTATTTTGAACAAATTTATAATTATGATCATTTTTTTGAACTATTTTGTAAATGCCTCTTCAATTTATTCAGATCAAACTTGAAAATTTGAAGAGTTCTCTCTCTGATTTAATCCCCTTATTCTCCTTTTCGAGCTTGACTTATTTGATAACATTTATCCAAGGGCAAAATGCCTTGTTTAATTTGGATTAAACACTTTTAATTGAAGATTTTCGGGATAAATATTCTTGAATTTGATGAAAAACACCCTTGAATTGGAGGTGTTTTGGACCTTGATCTCATATCAAACAATATTTCAGGTGGATTTGGATGAAGAACCCATCGAACATGACTTTTGCATATTCAAGAATTCCTTCAAGGAAAATCTCTTAATTGGTGGAGTTAGCCCCTCGCTCCTAGATCAAACGATGTTTCTGCTTTTTTGATAAAGGATGTCTCTGAATTTGGTGAAGAACATTTTTTTATCTTCAAGTTTGATTGCAGAATGAATTCGTCTTACTCAAGCTTTTTGTTGTGTTGCTTTAATTCATCGAATCACATGCTTTTCTTTTTAGAAGCGACAAGTGGCATGTTCCTGTGCGTTAATGTCGTACTGATTGATAACATTAATGAATCAATCATATTTAGTTTGACAGATTTTAACTTTCTTCTTTATTTATACAAGATATTTATGGTCTCAAATAAATATGACAAATCAAATATTTATTGCCGCATATGAGTATAGAAAATTTTGTGATTTTAATGACTTATATCGTGTACAATAAATATTAATTTTTATTATTTAATTCTAGAATTAATTTATTTAAATTCTCTAAATTAAACTAGTAATTTAGATTAATTTTTATTTATTTTTTATACACGTGTCATTATATAATTGAGTGTATTTTTAATTTGCTTACATTGTGAACACACAAAAAAAATCATATATTTATCCATATATTACTATTTTACTTAAAATATAATTTTTTTAAAAATTTGTATTCACAACTTAAATTAGTGTACAAACTAGTAATCCCCAAATTGATGGAGCAGTATATATTACTTGCATTGTATAACTCTATATTTTAAAATTACTTATTTTCTCTCTCTAAAATATAGATTTATTAACATTAATTATTTTAATAAAAATATTACATATTTATTAAAATAGGATAATTGTCAAGGGTCACACATCTACATCAGTGTTACTCCTGCATTACTCTTCGAAACGTATTATAAATATGTATACTCCCTCCGTTCAGATATAAGTTGCTCGTTGCATTTAGACATACGATTTAAATTAAAAATAAAAATATATAAGTGATGTGATGAAAAAAGTAAAAAAATATAAGGGGACGCTAGCTTGGCAAAAAAATTCTTCAATGGTAATGAGAATTGAATATAAACATAATAATTATTATATGTAATGAGAATAGATGAGGTATATAACATTGTTTTTTTTCCTAAATAAGGTAATCATTACCCTCATTTGATTACCTCCATCTCACCTTATAATCATCCTCCTCAATCAATCCCGGCCCCATACCACAACCAACAACATTTTTTTATGTTAACTTTTCCAAAATTGGAGCACAACATTAATGATATAACCACCACGAAAATAAAATCTTATTCAACATATGTAAGGGTAAAAGAGGAAAATGAAATTTCATTCCCATTACCATTGAAGAATTTGAAACAAGCGACTCCCTAAGTAATATGATGGAGAAAAGTGAAAAAGTAATGAGAATAGTGTAAAAAAGTATTGAAAATATTAATAAATAAGTGAATAGTAGTTTCAAAAAAAAATAAAAAAGATAATATATAATGGAACAGACAAAAATGACAAAATCAATAACTTATAGTGAGACGGAGGAAGTATATTCCTGTATTTTATTAAATATTGTGTATCCCTTAATTAATACATTGGAATATTCCAATGATATATGTGACTATAAAAAAATCGTATAGTTCGAACTTGAGTTGATATATCATATATGTCTCTCTCTATATAGCATAGTTAGTAGAAAATTAAAATAGGATAACTTAGTAATTAAATTCCATCTAAAAAGGGAGATGCATATTAACTATAACATTGATGACTTGATGTCATGTGACGTATGTTATGTCATTTTCATCCCAACAACACGTGAATTGACTCTATTCTTAATCATCTCCGACGTAATTCATCTTCAACAATTCGCACTACATTCTGCGCTATATATATATATATATTTTTTATTATATTTATTTTATATTAATTTAAATTTAATAATTACATAATTTTATACTATTAATTTTCAAATAATATAAATTATTTTTTAATTTAAAAATAATTTATTAATTATAGAATAAAAATTATAGAATAAAATTAAATTTAATAACATCATACAATCATACATATTAATTTAAAATTCATAATACAAATGATAATACAATTATAAAATCATACATAATATAATTAATTGTTCAATTTAAGAATATTATAATTAATTAATTATTCATCCTAAAAATATTATAATTTAATTATTAAATAAAAGTATCACAATTGCAAGCTAAAAGTATCATAATTTAAACCTAAAAGTTTCACAATTTAAATATAAAAATATATAAAGTATAACTTAAATAAATAAATAAAAAAGGTCTGGTGCCGTGAACAGTGCACGCTCATTTGAGCGCGACACTGTTCACTCCCTTTACACTGGCGCGAGAGATGAAGATGGGTTGGAGCAAAAAAGCCATCTCCACCCTAGCACTGAGCGCAGGGTTGGAGAGGTCCTTACCGCTCTATTTACTTTCTATATTTTATTTTTCATTTGTTTTAATATAAATTTTTTAAACAAATATTTTATAATTTTATATTATAATTTTGTATTAAAATTTCATATTTTATTATTTATTCTTTTTTTAATCATATTACATTACTTATTTTAATATGTGTATCCCAAAAAAATAAATAGAGAAATGAAGAAAATACTTCTCAAATAAATATTAATAGGATTAAATATTTTTTAATGTCGAATTGCTTGTGTTTTGAATTCATTAACTGTCATTATACCATATTTTGTTCATTTCCACGACAATTTTTATGATAGAAAATAATATTTTTTTTAAATAGAAGAGTATGTGAGTGTAAAATTGAATAATAAAATAAAAAAATTATATATATCTTAATATCTTTTATGAGTATAAATTTTGTGTGGCTACTATTTGGTTATATGGTATGAATCACTTGAAAATAAAGAAACGAGTTTATCTTTAATGTTAGAGATCTTAATATTAAAAAAGTGACAGATAAATTTAGGACTAGATTTTGATTTGGAATTTTTCTAATTAAGGTGTTCTTTTTTAGATCGTTATCTTTTCTAAGTTGTTTTGTGAAGTTTTTGATTTTGTAGTAACTTTTTAATTTCATACAGGTTGGATAACTCTTTATACTCCCTTTCATGAATTTTTTTCGATAAAAAAAATTAAAGAAGCTCAAATGTACAGTTACTATACATTACAAACTTAGTAGGAAATATATACATCTAAAATTGAGTTTCATGATTTTATTTTAGACTAATAATTTATTATTTATTTACTATTTCTGTTCCAGGTATTTTTTTCAAAAGATCTGAACATACAGATGAAGAAATATACTATATAGTATGTGAGTGTAAAGTTAAATAATAAAATATTAAAAATATATTTTTATTAATTTTTGTGAATGTAAATTATTTTATTTTAAAATGTGAAAAAAGATTTGGGACATTCTAAAATAAAATAAAAAATGTGGAAAAAAAATTGGGAATTAAATAATGAACTACATTTTTTAATCAAGGTGGTTTCGACTTAGTTATTGGCTAATTATTTTTGTCGTTAGATTCCAGTGGCCCAACCAAATTAATTACCAGCAATTAACGATTTTTAGAACCTTAGCAAATACTTGATAGGTTCCAACTGTATACCCCTTCAATATTACGAGAGATGATTTGTTTTAATAATACTTCTTTTAACCCATTAGTTTTACCTTATTCTCTTTTTCTGTTTTCAACCGCGCAACAATTTTCCAAAGCTCTGCGGATCAACTTTTAAGTCACTGCAATAATTTTATAGTTCCTACAAATGCTCTTTTTTTCTTCATTTTGTAACGTCGAATAATGAATTGATGAAAGGTGCCGGCAAGTTAAGAAAAATATGTATGTAATGTATATTTAATTCAATTTTTTTATAAAAATAGTTATATAGTTATTTAATAATGTATGTAGATGTATCTCATAAAATTGTTGGGGTATATGGTGAAAATTGAACTATTTATAAGGATTAGACACAATTTTCATGGTCAAGTTTGTTTAACTGCTCTTACTGGACCTGTATTGGGCCAATTACCCGACCCAATGTTTCATTACTCAGCTGTCAGCTCTCAATTTCAACTTTAATTTGATTTAAAAAAATAAAAAAATAAAAATCTAAAGTGGGGCTATCTATTAATTATCGTAGATCCTTAAAAAGAAACATCATTTCATTTAATTCATATGAAAATTTTGGCAAAATTTATGTGCACATGATCCACTGCACAATTGGGTCAATATTTAATTTTAATTTAATTCAACAGGTCATATGACAAATAAATATCAAGAATATCAGTTTATATAAATACATATATTAGTCGATCTGCAGAATAATACTCAAAAATTCAGTGAGCAAATTGCCTCCGAATAAAAAGTTAGAAAGTAATAAGACTTTTTAAATAAATCGCATCAATTAAACCATACAATCAAAATATTAACCTTTTCAAATGCATATTATAAACATCTGGCAGAAACTAATTAGTAATATTTGTCATAAATTAAGTTAATTTAATATGAGTGTAAATGATGATTTGAATTTCTAAATATTATATATGTGATATGTCAAACTTGGTCCTTAAAAAAGTTGGAAGAAAATAAATATCTTGTACTCACATTAGTCAGCAGTTATAAGGTTTATATTTATGAATTTATTTTTTTGCCTTGTTAAAAAGTGGTTCATAATATGAACTACTTTCACACAATACCTACTCTAGTCGATAATATCGCACAAGTACCCTCTCCCCTTTCCTTCTCTATTTCTCGGAAGATGATCTCTTTTTGTACAAAAGAATTCTGTGTAGAAGAGATCCGGTGAATCACACATACCTATAAAAATAAGAGTCACTTATATATTGGTTCAAAAAATCACTATATTTACAATTGGTTCAAAAAATTTGCACAGTAATTTTTTTTTTTTTTTTCACGGAAGCATTTTTTTTGCACGGGACTAATATTTAATTTTTGTCAATTTGTTGAACCATTTTGTACTTTTCCTATATATGTCACACAAAACATAAGTTTTCTTCTTATGTAAAAATTAAAAGGAGATCTAAGTCCCTATTTCCCACACTTCTTTAAATCACTGTTTCCAAATTTTTGGAACAAAAATAGGCATCTTTAGGATTGGGAAATCACAGATTGTTAATGTGGGAGAAATTGGTTTTAATTATTTTAAGTCAATTAAATGTATACTTAATATTTTCCTTTTTAAGGTGGGAAGAAAGAGTTAGACCATCCTAAAATAGAAAATGTGAAAAAAAGAGTTGGGACGGAGGGAGTATAATTTAAAAATATACTTGATTTGTAGGTGCAGTGGACATAGAAATATTTATCATATAAACTTAATATTATACACTAATATATGATATCAGTAAATTCATGTAATAATATTAATAAATACTCTATTCATTCACAATAAATAGACCATCTCTTTTTCACGTGACCTAATGCAACATGTCGGAGGGTACTGTGAGGTATTTTGAGTTTAAAAATTGTATATGAAAAGAATCATGTATATTTTTTATATACAATTTTTAAATTCGTAAACGGATCTTACAATACCCCAAATATATTAAAATCACGTACGAAAAGGGTGATTTGTTATTGTGAATGAAGAAAGTATGTCTAATTATATCAATTTCATACTATAAATAAATTGTACAAGGTATACGCTCTTAATATATTTCATACACACACAAATATCAAATATATAAATACTCAATTCAAATTCAAGGAACAAATTGATGAAATTAATCAATTTTAGACAGGATAGATTGAAATGGGGCCTCAGTGTAATGAATTATTGGTTATCCATTTCGATTATGTTTCATAAAAGGTATTCAAACCATCTTTCTGTAATTTGGGTCTTCACTAAATATTGTTCCCATTCTCAACTGAAAAAATGTCTTAACATCTAAGGTTGGTGGCCCCTACACCCAATATACAAATAGAAAATGACGTTGAATGTTCTTAAATATCCACTTCAAATTTTCTGAATTTAGGGTATATATCTATAATTTTTTGAAAAAAGTACAAAATTGTTCAATAAATTCACACAAATTACATATTGGTTCTGTGAAAAAAAAAACTTCCGTAAAAAAAAAAATGCTTCCGTGCAAATATTATAAACCAATTTGTAAATATAGTGATTTTTTTGAACCAATATATAAAGCGCCCTAATTTTTTTTCCGAATAAAACATAATTGTGTATCTTTCTAGATCTATTCAAATTATCAAAGAAAAAGAAGTTGAGGGTTGTCCAATTTAACAAAATGAAGTAAAGAATTATAAATGTTTATATAAAAATAAAAATTTGCGTGAGACTATCTCATAGCATAATCAATTTTTTTTTTTAAAAGTTATAATATATTGTGACAATATTTTCAAAGAAAAATAATAATTATTTTTAATAAAAATATCATACTTTTTAAAGTGACATCTTTCTAGTTAATAAATATCATACTTTAAGTTAAAAATGGATCAGTTAGTACTGATCTAATATAATAAGAGTCCAATATTCTCACACAAAATATACTGTTTTATGAATTATGGGATTGCCTAATCTCCAAGGTGAGAAATGAGCAAAATAAGCAGTTAACTAATTTTTTCAATATTGATTGTTTGATAAAAGAATATAATTATAATTAGAATACAACTATTTTTACTAAAAAAATAATATTATTTAAAAATGCATTTAAATTCAGCATTAAACTTAACCCACCGTATGCATACTGAATTTTAACTTTGCAAGTGCCCCCTCTTCTTCCCGAAGTTCTTGTGGCTATAAGTATTTTGTACTCTTTCAACTACGAAAAATTGGACCATTTATTTTGTTTGTTTATATTATGAAGTTGACACATCATGCAAATTTATTTTTCGTCAAGTACATACTTCTGAATTATTTTAATTTTCAGATAAAGAACGTTGAAATCTCAATTCTCCACATCTTTAATATATATATATATATATATGCATAAGAACTAGGAGTGTAAATGAGTCAAGTCGAGCCGAGTAGTGCTAAGCTCGAACTCGACTTGAAAGCAATACTCGAAGCTCGAAACCAACTCGAACTCGATCGAGCTTTATTTTTTTAGCTCGAGCTCGACTCGGCTAAGAACTCGACAAACTCGAGTTCAGCTCGACTCGACAATTTTATTATTTTAATAAAATAAAATATTAAATATAACTTAGCTCTTTTTTTTTTTTTTGTATAAAATTCAAGTTCGGCTCGACTCGACTCGAACTCTATAACTTTATTTATATATAAAAAAATTAATAAAAAAATATTAAATATTGTTCAAGCTCGATTAGGCTCGCGAGCCTCTCGAGTCGAGTATTTATAAACTCGAACTCGAGAACTACTTGAGTAGCTCGAACTCGAGAACTACTTGAGTAGCTCGAACTCGAACTCGACTCGATTTGGTTCGGGTCGATTTCGATCTTTTTGCGAGTCGAGTACGAGTAAATTGGGAGTCTGCTTGACTCATTTACACAATATATAATTAAAAATACTTAATTTGTTTTTATGATATGGAAATATCTTCACATATTTTTCATCTTCATTGGGCCCATGACATGAAATTAATTCATGTATTTAATATCTCTATTGGGCCCTATTTAATTCATATATTTAATATCTCCATATTTGAAGATGAAAAATATGTGAAGATATTTCCATATTTTTCTGCCATCTAATTCTTGGTGGGCCTCCATGAAGCCCATATTCATAGATCATTTCCAAAGCCCAACTAGACGGAAGGCAGAATTAAATTGAGGGAGGCCATAGGCCCAATACAGTCGTGCAGTCCAATTGGTAGGAAATATGTGTATGTAGTTTATATTAATTCTCATACATTAAATTTTTTTAAAAACAATTTCATAGAAAGTTTATTTTCATATAAAAATAAATTATAATCTAATTACAAGAAAAACCCAACGAAAATTTTGTTGATACGAACTTCCCCTCAAAGCATTACAAATAGTTCGACGGGATTTGTTTACAAAAACATCATTTGATTAGTGCAATTGGTTAGGCAAATATACAGCAGAGTGAGTAGTAACCATATAACATTGTTAATACGGGTGACTTACATATTGGTTCAAAAAAGTTATTATATTTATAAATTGGTACAACAAATTTGCACGGTAGTATTTTTTTTTTGCACAGGATCAATATGTAATTTTTGTCAATTTTTTGAACCATATTGTACTTTTCCCTGTTAATACAGGTGTACACTCTAGATTTACACTTTTCTAACAAAAAATTAATTAATTTCATTTGAGAAAGATAAAAAAAATACTCCCTCCGTCCCAACATTTTCTTCATAGGTGAAGTTTCACGTATATTAAGAAAAAATGAAGTATGTGAGTGTGAAGTTAAATAATAAAATATAAAAAGTGTACTTTAGTGACTTTTGTGAGTGTGAGTTGTTTCTTTTTTTTGGGTGTGAAGAAAGAGTTGGGACGTCCATATAAGAAAAGTGTGAAGTTTATCATGGGACAGAGGGAGTAATATAATACTGATACCCATCGGAATAATGGAGTTAAAATGTCAGGCCCGTACCGTTCGGCCCACTACCAATTCCCTTTTAATTTCCCAACCACAAGAATTGATAAATTTCAAATTAAACATTCTTGGTATATGTGAACCATTTTTATTATAAAATTTATTTGTATTTTATATATATATTTTTAATAATGTTAATTATTTTATTAAAAAAAAATTAATTTGCCATTTCTAGAAACTTAAATTTTCAAAATGAAAATTATCTTCACATAATTAAAATTTCCGATTCACAATCTCAATCCTAAATGTTTTACTCATTACCTTTTTCATAAATATCAAACCATAATATCTTGAATAATTAATAGTTAAAACTTTCGTTGTTTTGAATTAATTGTACGGTTGAACTTGTGCAAATTAAAGATTACTCAATATCCTTTTGTACCTCTGTTCATAGAAATTTGACACATGAAAAAGAATTAGATTTTGATGAAACAAAAACACTTATAAAGTAAAATTCAAATTACATATAATATGATGTGGTGTACGTACATCCAAAATTAATCAAACATCGATCATGCATATTGATTAATTATCATATATATCCATCGATGGATGGATGGAAAATAGGATTATTAATCCCAATCCCAAGAAAATCCCTTGTTTCTCCCTCCTCATTATATTGCAACCGACGACGCTTGCAATTGGAATTAGAGTACAACTGCAGCTGATTAAGGGCAGAGTGGTCATTTAACGAGCTCTCTACATCACTTCCATGTCCACTAGTTACTGAGCTTGTACCGTACAACTCACAAAGCAGCTTGTTCCCATGATCTTGGACTGAACTATATATAATTAATGTCGTCAAAGGTCAACCAATTAGGGTCAGTACTTGTTGTCGTCTTTGGTCCCATTTGAGCTGCTTTAATTTGTACTCCCTCCGTCCCATAATTGTTTTCACACTTTCCTTTTTCGTCCGTCCCACAATTGTTTTCACACCCTATAAATGGAAACTATTACTTTAACTTTATACTCACAATCCAACTAACCTCATTATTTTAATAATATAATTTTACACAACACCCTACTTTTCTTAAAAGTTGTGCCATCCCAGAGGTGAAAACACCTCTGGGACGGAGGGAGTAGTAAATTAAGCCGTTGCTGACGTGGCAGGATCTGATTGGCCATGACCGACTAGGTATTGAGTGCTGAACATTGATGGGACACTAGTTAAAGGGATAAGGTGGTTATGATCATCATCAGCTTCATTGGATGAAAATTTATTGCAAAAATCCCTATAATTAGCTAGGGTTATAAGGGTTTGAGAGAAGAGCACTAAAAGAATATTGATGATCATGATGTGAGAGGTTTCCGATTGTCGTTGACTGCGCGCTTTTGGGGACGGGCCGATCTAGGGTCGATATTTTGTTCGTCGCTCGAGATTGGCTTGAAAATGGTGGCCCATGCTTCCTAGGAAATAGTAATGGATATTGTTGTTCATGTGTTGTGATGCGGTGACTCTTGCTGTTTCTTGAGCTAATGATGAAGCTATCTCTCCTGTTTATATATATGACATTAATTAAGATATGGAATCTAATAATTAATTTCCTAGCTTAATTTTATATAGAGGGGAGATTTAATTTGAGTTTTAAATTAATTGACTAGTATATATATATATGCATGATTTCTAATCAACGCAATTTATATCTAATAGTATCACATTTATGTATGAGACAAAGGAAGTAACTTATAGACTAATTAGAATGAAGTGAAATCAAGATATATATATTAATCGGCTCCTTAATCAAATTAATAAAAATGAGTATTGCCCAATAAATGTTTCAATTAAAAAACTAATTAAACTTCACAATTTTTTATTCGTTCTACAATAAAATTCACACCCCCAGAAATTAGGAAAATATATAATTACATTCTCACAATACCTACTTTAATTATTTTAAAAGATTATTTATTAGTGTAATTTTTTTTTTCAAAAATCGTACCCAGCAAAATGTGAAGTTTAATTCAGGACGGACGGAGTATTATTTAAAAAGTACCAAATACATACAAAATCTGATGAAAATAAATAATCATATTCTTCTTTTATGGAAATCGTTGGTGCATACACTGTATAACCACTGTGGAAGTTAACTTGTTTCACAAAAAGTGTTATGAGCTAACAGGAAGCTTTTATTAGTAATTTAGCTTAAATTGACTAACAATTCATATGAGGGAAAAAAAATAGAACCATTTCACAAGTGACCCCTATTATATGCATATGATCACAAAATGCAATATATTTATCCTAAATTAAAGAAGAATCACATATCATATATATAGCTCTTGATGGCCATGAGAGAGAGAGAGAGAGAGAGAGAGAGAGAGATGTAGAACCTGGAAAATATAGTGCCACATGAGTCACATTTGTATTCTCTTGTACCACAAGTCTTGGAATGAGCCTTCCAATCGGATTGCACAGCATATCTTTTTGAGCACTTATCACACTTCCATTTCTTCTCACCATGCTTTCTGCAGAAGTGCTTCTTTATTCCGGTGAGGTCTCCGAGCGCCCTCGACGCCTCGTGGTGCACGCACGCCGTCTCCGGGCACACGTACACCCGTTTTCGGACATCATCGTCACTACCCCTTTGCTTCAGCTTCCAGGGAAGATTATGGCCCCTTCTATGCAGCTGCAAATTTTGATCTCTTTGGAAACCCTTCCCACATATTTCACACAAGAAT
The DNA here is from genome assembly GCA_026898435.1 of Prunella vulgaris. Taxonomy (NCBI): domain Eukaryota; kingdom Viridiplantae; phylum Streptophyta; class Magnoliopsida; order Lamiales; family Lamiaceae; genus Prunella; species Prunella vulgaris. The sequence goes on from JAPKLY010000478.1 coordinate 182,997, forward strand.
CTGTTTCTTGCCATTAGCGTTTTCGGAGATAGGGCTATTACTTCAGCCTCTAGCTGGATCTACATACGATATTTATTAATTCATTCTATCAAATTAATTATATACTATATTTCAAATAATTAAATGATCATCGATCTATTTATACTATAGTCGTTAATTAATTAGCAAATAATTAACGAAATAAAATTAATTGAAATTTCGGTACTCCCATATATAATAATATTCTCTCTTTTTTTTATAAATAAAAAAAACATGAAATTATAATAATTTTGGTGAATATATATATATATATACCAACCTGGGGTGCCTGGAAGGCTTCTCTTCTTCTTGGCCGGAGGATTAGATTCATGTGAAATATTTGCATCTGTCATTTTTTTTAATTTCACCACAAATTTAATTAATTTCTTTTTGATCTAAATTATTCTCTCTCCTCACTTTTTTTCTCTATCGATCATACAAGAAAATAAAGTGAAAAACTATGGAATGAGTGACTAAGTGAGGGTTTCAATCTCTCATTCTCATTAAGTAATAACACTGTTGAACTCTCTCTCTCTCTCTCTCCCTCTCTCTTGTATATATATTACAACGTTGTGTCGGAATAAAATAACAAAAAATAGTTTCCCAAAAAGAGAATAGTGGGTTGGGACTCAAAAGGTTTATGATAACACATATGATGAGGCAAAAGTTGGACTACAAATACCTTTCTGAATTTGAATCATTATCCCATAATTAATTAGTGCTCTTTTTTTTTTTTTTTTTTTTTTTTTGTATATTTTCATATTGTTGCTATTGCTAGAGAACAACATTGGCAGTTTTAAATGAAGAACATACAAATTGTTGCTTTGTGAGACCTGTTTTACTGAATGATCATGAGTTCGTAGCTAACACACATATTATAATATCAAGGCAAACAAAAAATAATCTAGTTAATTGAATTGCAGGTGCGGAAGAGGCTATACATTAATATTTTTCTTGACCTTTTCTTCCATAATACTATTGATTATTTTAATTAATTTCTCCAAATATTAATTGAACTCTTTATTTTATTAATTTTAGCAAATTGAAGCACACAATTATCTAGATTAATTCAAATAAGTCGATCACCTTTGCAAATACAGCGAGAGAAACACTTATTTTAAAAATTATTCTCATAATTTTAACTTTTTAAAATGTAAATAGAGTTTGCAATCATCCTCTTGACTATATTATATTTTAGAAAAATTACTAGGGGCAGACAGGTCCTATAGGGACACATGTAACACTATAGTACTAGTGTACGTGTATTAATTATCATAAATATTGTAGCTGAAAATTATTTTCATATAGGAGGTTATGTTACATGTAACTAACAATACATGTATTTTTATTGTATTATTGTGCTTGATGAGGTCTCAGAGCACACCCAACATGTGAAGGAGACTACAATTTCCCTTGTAAAGTTCCATCCTAATAATATATATGCGCGGAGTTTGCCCACTAAACTTATAAATTATTTTTACATCTTTCAACTTTTAAATATGGGACAATTCACATGTATAATTTATCATATTCTCCACAATTTCAATTTTCATAATCAGGATTTACTTACATAATCTCTCGACATAAATAGTGGAACTCTAATCACATAAGTTATTTTCACACATTTTTATAATTTTTAGAGGAGGAAGAATTATTTGTATGATGAGTTTAAGGGTAATAATTAAGGGTAGAGATTAATTAAATTAAATTAAATTAATTAAGAGACATGGGGGCAACTGACAAAAGGCAGTGAATATTTTGAAGTGTGAGTGGTCGTCTGCTTGTGGGCTGACTTTGCCTGAAAATGTTTAATCATAATCTAATGATGTTTTTGCTTTCTGGTTTTGTTTATGTTTTAATATTTGGAATTTAGCTGTTGAACTTTGCCGACTACAGAATATTCTTCAGTTCTCCCAATGACTTCAACTTTCTATGTCCATCTCTTCTCACATGATCACGCTCTATTTTATTTATTTTGAGAGAGAGAGAGAGAGAAATTAAAGAGAGATGAAAGAGAGCGGTTTAATCGGGTCCTAATTAATATGTGTATATATTGTGTAATAATATCTATGCATATAAACAAATTTATGCATATATATATATATATATATATATATATATATATTTAGGAGCTGGTTTAAGGAAAAGTGCATTGTTATCATCAAGGGTATGTTTGTCTCTCTATTTGTCTTTTATGTAGATCTTGATATATTTAATCTTGGACTTTGGAATTTCAATTAACACGAAGATCTTTGACTTAGAAAGTATTTCTAGCTCTGTCTCCAATTTCAATTTTTTAAAAACATTTTAATGGTTATATATATATATACATGGAAAAAATATGTGTGCATGGGATTGTCTTACTACATGAGTGTTGGAAGAATTTATTAATTAAGATAATTATGGGCTAATTTTAGCTTTGGATCCTTTCAAACAACAATAAAAGTAATTAAAATGTAGGATAATAGAGAGAGAAAGTAGAAA
>JAPKLY010000478.1:195498-235057 GCA_026898435.1 Prunella vulgaris
GATATTATGTTGCATTTGTTGATGATTTCTCTCGGTTCTCTTGGATTTATCCTATGCGTGCTAAGTCAGATTTTTTTGATATATTGGTGAAATTTCATGCCTTTATTTGCAACCAATTTTCTCGTACTGTCAAAGTCTTTCAAAGTGATGGGGGAACAGAGTTTGTTAATGGTCGTGTTCGTACTTTTATGGACTTGCATGGTATTCACCATCGTCTTTCTTGCCCTTACACACCTCAGCAAAATGGTCGTGCTGAACGTAAACATCGACACATTTCTGAATCTGAGTTATCTATGTTATTTCATGCACATGCACCTGCTTCACTCTGGTTTGATGCCTTCGCTACGGCTGTTTACATTATCAACAGATTGCCCTCTCCTGTTTTACAGAATACTTCACCGATTCAACTGCTTTTTGGGTCTCTACCTAATTATGCGAACTTCAAGCCTTTTGGTTGTCGTGTGTTCCCGTATTTACGGGATTATGCCGCTCATAAATTGGAACCCCGTAGTCGATCTTGCATTTTTCTCGGATATAGCAGTTTGCACAAAGGATTTCGTTATCTTGATCCGGATACCTCACGAGTTTTTATCACTAGACATGCACAATTTGATGAGCTTTGTTTTCCTTTCTCACATGGTGTTTCCTCTGCTCAGGGCTCTGATCTAGATGTCTCCACCTTTTTTGAGCCTGCGGCCTGCACTCCCTCAGCACCTCCTACTCCTACAGCTCCTGATACAATATCCTCTCCACCAAGGATCATCTTGGATGATCCGGTTGAGCATGCCCCTCCATTGTCTGCTCCTCAAACATCACCCACTGATTCTGAGGCTTCTCCTTCTCCTGTTTTGCCAACTGCCTCCTCTACTCAACCTGTGGATGCTTCGTCCTCTACTCGACCTCATCCTATGATAACTCGTGCTCGGTCTGGAATCTTCAAGCCACACTATCCTGTAGATTTGGCATCATCTCTCGGCTCTAGTCACCTCCTCTGAGCCTCGTGGCTTCAAGTCTGCCGCTAAGCACCCAGTGTGGCTTTCTGCTATGCAGGAGGAAATTGATGCCCTTCATTCTAATAATACTTGGGATTTGGTGCCTCCTCCCCCTGGCACGAATATTGTCGGCTCAAAATGGGTTTTCCGAACTAAGTACCATGCTGATGGTTCTATTGAACGAAACAAAGCTCGTCTTGTCGCTCAAGGTTTTACTCAGGTCCCTGGTACTGTCTTTCACCACACTTTCAGTCCGGTAGTTAAAGCCTCCACTGTTCGTGTGGTTCTTGCCTTGTCCGTCCAACAAGGTTGGCCTCTTCATCAGCTTGATGTCAAGAATGCCTTTCTCAATGGGATTCTTGACAGACCAGTTTTTATGGCTCAACTGCCTGGCTTTGTTGATCCTCGATTTCCCAATCATGTTTGTCGTCTGAAGAAAGCCCTATACGGCCTTCGTCAGGCTCCTCTAGCCTGGTTCCAGCGGTTCAATTCTTATTTACTGGGCTTGGGTTTCCGTCAAAGTCGCTCTGGCTCGTCACTATTTCATTTTCATGGAGGTACTACCACTATCTATTTATTGTTGTATGTTGATGACATTATTGTCACAGGGAATGACTCTGTCTCATTACGTCGTTTCATCTCCCGCACTCATCGGGAATTTGCCATCAAAGTCCTCGGCCGTCTGAACTACTTTCTGGGTCTCGAAGTTTCTTACACTTCAAATGGATTATTTGTTAGTCAGTCGAAGTATGCTCACGACATCCTTGAACGTGCTTCACCGATCGACTCTAAACCTGTCTCTACTCCCTGGCCTCTGGTGAGTCTCTAGTTAGCAGTGACTCTACGTTTCACGATCCCACCTTGTACAGGTCCTTAGTTGGAGCTCTTCAGTATCTTACTATTACTAGACCAGACCTCTCATTTGTCGTTAGCTCTGTAAGTCAGTTTTTGCATTCTCCAACCACTGACCACTTTGCAGCTGTCAAACACATTCTCCGCTATGTCAAGGGGACACTTCAATACGGTCTAACCTTTTCCAAGCGCCCTGACTCCTCCATTGTCGCCTATTCCGATGCTGATTGGGCACGTTGTGTTGAAACTCGTCGTTCTATGTATGGATTCTCTATCTTTCTAGGTGGCAATTTGGTCTCCTGGAGCGCTAAGAAACAGCCTACCGTTGCTCGTTCTAGTTGTGAATCTGAGTATCGGGCCATGGCTAATGCAACCGCTGAGGTCGTGTGGGTTACTAATCTTCTTAGGGAACTTCGGGCGCTTCCCTCGTCCACACCTACATTACTCTGCGACAACAAAAGTGCGGTCTTCCTCAGCCAGAATCCTGTTGCACATAAGCGTGCTAAGCATATTGACTTGGATTATCATTTTGTGCGTGAACTAGTGTCCACTGGTAAGCTATCTACGCGGTTTGTTCCCTCAAACCTCCAGTTGGCTGACATCTTCACTAAGAGCCTACCCCGCCCAACATTTGAGTTTCTTCGTTCCAAGCTTTGCGTGTCACTCCACCCCACGCAGCGCTTGAAGGGGGTATTAAGGATCAATCAAATGATTCTGTTGACTAATTCAAATATGTATATATTTGTTATGTATATTTCATTGATTTATTTTCCTTTTTCAATTTTCCATAATTCACGGGATATTCCTTGTACATTGTATTTTACATTCTATTAATACAATGAATTCTAGAATCACCACGTCAATGGTGATCACAAATTAATCCTTGCAATTATTTATAGAAGGGGTAATCCTAATGAAAAAAATTTGGGCAAAAATGGTAAAATGAAACAGAGATCAAATATAATTATTCTGTATCCACATATTTCATGTGTGTTTAGATATATAGTAATTAATATATCAATTTAATTTAATTATAAATTAATTTAGTAAAATATACAACCAAAAACTAATTACGGAGAATGAAATTCTAGATATAAAATATATCTAATATAAAATTCTAGATGCTTCTGCCGTGAAAAGATTAGAGATTATATTCTTCACCTTTAGAGAAAACCTAATTTTATGCCGTTACTTGTCACTCATCTTTGTACTATTATATATTTATTAAATTAAATATATAAAAAGTAGCAGAAACTTTTAGAGATGAAGTTTTTACCTACTAATCAGATTTATCTATATATTTAATTAGTTCTCTACCTCATCAAGACACATATTTTTTTCACAGACACGAGTCACTCACACTTTCTTTATTTTAACATCCATATAAATTTATACACTTGTTTTATTTTAACGTCCCACATAAATTCATAAACCACTAAAAGAAAACATCAATATACATATAAATTTATAAAACTCTATATGTATTTATTTATATGCCACTATTTTAATTAAATGCAAATTCGCTTTTGATGGAGGGAGTATTAATTTATGTACTACGGAAGATTGTTTATTTGGAGGGAGACAACATCTTAAATCAAGTTGGGCCAAAATCAAGAGTTGGGCAAAAACTATGAAGTTTGGGCTTGGATAAAACCCGGTTTTTTTGTATAAATATATATTTTTATTTTTTTTGGAATATTATAATCAAGTACCATTCTACTATTTTATTTTAATCTGTTGCTAACTTGCTATAAGCAAACATAACAGGTAATAATTTGTCTTTATTTGCCTTTGACCAATTAAAAAATTTATGTGAATTCGAGTTTAATGTAACTTGATTTCGTAAAATACCTTTCATTTTTATACATATACAATATTATTGTTATAAAATCTTACATATTTTACAACATTGCATAACAACGATATTTAAAAAAAAAGTTCGCGTGAATTCGAATCCAAAGGAACATATTTTTCCCTTTTAGGGAATTAAACTCCATATTTTGAATCTGGCCAAATCTTATGTTTCCATTTTTTTCCTCTTGTCGGCCCATTTTATAAAGTTTGGTCGATTTAGGGATATGCGTGGAGATAGAGGAGGTGGAAAAGAGATATTTAGTTTGGTTCTGAAGTATAAAATGTATTATATATTTAATAAATAGAAAAACATGATATGTGTGTATCGATTAATGTTATAGTTCTACATAACTGGGCCTTAAATAGAATTTAAAGTAGGCCCAGAATATTGGGCTGAATATAAAGCCCATCCTCTACACGTTTCCATTGTGAACCGTATTTGAAAGGCAAAGTATTATGTGAGCCATGTAAACCGAAAAAAAAATAAAAAATTGTATGTAATAATTTTGATTTAATTTAAATAGTGATTTGAATCCAAACTATCAAATTATGGATAGTTTGGATCGAATCAAATTGTTATACATGAATTCTATATTTTGTATATAGTATATATTACACACATAATATCGACTGTAGTCGAAATTGAACGTTCGATAAGTTCAAGGTTTGACGGTTGTTCAGAAAGTGTAAGACCTAATGTTTATCTAATGTTAATAAACTTGTAATTTGATCTTGAAAATTCGTATATTTAATATAATTTGAGTGAGTAATGGGGTGATTTGAAAATATAATATTATTCAGATATTTACTTGGTGAGGACAACTTTGCAGAGGAGCCCACGTTTGTCAAAATGCCGCTGGACAGAATAATTTGATTATAATTTCTAGTTTAATTGGGGAGTACATCGTACAAAATTCAAATAGAATGATCTGGTCAATGCAGGTGCTGTTTTTGTATGGAAGAACTTGGTTTTTTTTTTTTTAAAGACATTGAACCACTGTAAGAAAATTCTCACGTTATTACAGTTTCTCCCATAAAAAATCTTTAATGACAGCGACAGGATCCTGTTTTTTTTTTTATCGGTAAATGTTAGTTGTTAGTAGTTAGGTTAGTTTACCAAGTTTCCTTACACTCCATATCTCCAAGTCCAACCTTATATCTCCCTCCTAATTCGTTCCCAAAGGAAATTGAACTCAGGTCACCCACTTAAGTGAGGAGCCCGACGGCTAAGTGGACTAACCCACCTGGTTAGCGACAGGATCCTGTTATTAAAAAAAAAAATTAGCTAGAGAGATTATAATTGCCACCCTTCACTATTTCACTATCACAACATTTATTCTGATGCACCTAATTTTCTATATATATTTCATACAGTGTGAGAAGCTAAAACTCAAATTAGATTTACAAATGAAAATTTATTTTTTAAAGTGAAATCTGCAGCTATAAGCTAATAAATCTAAAGGGGTCTCTACTTTTGAAAAATTGTAAAATTTGTTTAATTAGAAGGTCTATTGATCACCCCTTTTTATAACTATTTTTGCATTAGTAAAAGAGTGATAATCTATATGACTATATCCATAAAAGTTAATAAAATAAGATTTTATTATATTATTATTTTTTATCTTCTATTAATTTTTTTAAAAAAATATTATTTTTTACTATAAAAATAATTTTAATTAGAACAAAGAGAGTTAAACATTTTTGAGCTTATTGATTTCATTATTATGAGTAAAATTTGCTAGAAAATTGACATAGTCGTATCACTACTCATGAATTTTTCTTCCAAACAAAACTTCCACTACAAAAAACGCGCATTTTAACGACCGAATTAGCGACCGTTTTTGGTCGCTAATAACGTTTAGCGATCGAATTAGCGACCGTTTTAAGCGGTCGCTAAATTTAGCGAGATTTAGCGACCGCCAAAAGCGATCGCAAATTTTAATTTAGCGACCGTCATAAGCTGTCGCAAATTTTAATTTAGCGACAACAGAAAATGGTGGCAATTTTTAATTTAGCGACCGTCTTTTTTGATTTAACGACCGTCAATGACGGTCGCTAAATTTTTACGTAAAAAAAAAAAAAAATTGGCCAAGCAATAAATCATGATTATTCTGCCAAATTCGTTTCCTGGCACATTTTTGGTCCTCTGTTGAAGGAAAAATTGTTCCCAAATATTTCTAATATCGCGATAGATTCAACATATATTAATATATGGATTTATCTCCCGACAAATCAAGAATTATTTTAGAGTGTATATTGCTTGAAATTTGTTTATTGTTAAATTTATTTGCAAATAATATTCTTTATTAGAATAATTAATTTATTTAGTGAAATAATTAATATATACTGTTCAATAATTAATACCATGTAGTGAAAACAACTAATACTCTATAATGATCTAATAGCGTTAATGAAACAATTAATATATATTCACAAAATTGAGAGGTGCGGAAGGCAAAGTATAAAGTGAATTAGCTCCATGCACCGTGCATTTTTTAGCATTCTAAATAATATTAGTTATTTTATAAAAAAATATTAGACGTTTAATAATACATAAAAATGTTAATTTATAATTAAGTCATTATATAATTCAATAATCGAGCTAGCAGCAGGTAGCATAAATAATTAGTATGATAATGGCAGATGATTATTCATTAATTATAATTCTGGGACTAACAGTAGTGTTGATTAATTTGGAGATATTACAGAAAGGATGTCAGAGATGCAGAGAAGTATCAACATGGACGTCTGCAGGCTTCAATGATAGGGGGTTGATGAGAGAGAGAGGAGGAGGAGGAGAGAGATTCTTCTCGAACATGATGATCATCCTGATCTGCAGTAGTTCCTTCTCTTGCCTCAATTCCTTCATTTTCTGCAGTTGCTTGAACCTCTCTTGCAGTAGAGCTATTGATGACTGGCAACCTCCGCCCGCTAATTCCCTCACCATTTTCGCTTCCTTTTTTTTATCACAAAGATGATTGTGCATGTTTAATCATGCATATAGCTAGACGAAAATAGCTAGCTAGTGTCCTTTATATATAATAAAATCTCTCTCTCTCTCTCTCTCTCTCTTTCTCTCTCTCTGCATACGACATAGAGTGTGCATGTGAGGTTGATAAGATGATATATAGGGGTCCTACAAATGAAGAAAAAGGAGCAAGAATAACTGAAAAATGGAGAAAATCCAAGAGGAAAATGATGAGAATTGATCAATGTTGCAAAGCAGGATCTTACAAAGTGTTTGTTGGGGAGAAAAAAAAGAAGAAAGTGGTTGGAGAGAAAGTCCAAAAGAGGAAGTTGAAAGTAGCAGATGTAAGGGTGTGTCCGGAGGAATGTTAATTAGTAGGTTGGACCCACCCATGCTATCTGTCAGCTACTCAGCTTATTCATCTACAAAGAAGAGGGGCATGATTTATTACCAAAAAAAAAAAAAAGGATAAGTGTGTAATTTTTAGAATATTTACACACTTATTTCGAATGTGCTTTTAGATATGGATTTTTTATATTTTTTGCACATCTATCCTTTCTTGCGATTTAAAGGAAAGAATGCTATTTTTTCCCCATCTACAACCCCCCCTCCTCCCCCTATTTTATTCTTTAATACCACAATCTTGTCTTAAAAGCTGAGTGAAATGTGTATGGTGGAGGCTGACCTGAAACGAAAATTTTGAGTATAAAAATTTTAAGAGATATTTGTAATTGGAAGTATGCAAATTTCTTTTAAAAAGTAATAATATGCGTAAGTGCTCAGATTTACCTCCTATGCAGGAGGGGGCTCTTGGATCACACTCATATACGCACACATCCGCACGGGTGTGTGTGATCCAAGGGTCCTCCTCGTGCACAGGATCATCCTGTACAGGAAGGGATCCAATTCCGTAATTGCTCAAACTTTTTAGAAATGGAGATGATATATGTGAGTGCTCTTCATTTTATCTTCTTTTCTCCATTTCCCCCTCAATTATAGTGTTTGGACACACTCTATATATCTTCCCGAGATGGTTACATATATTGATTTATTTGTAGTGGACGTTTTTATGTTGTTCTTGTAATCATTTGTAAGGGTTAGAGGACCCCTTGTCCTCTAATAATTTATAAATGAATTTTCCTTTTAAAAAAAAAACATACATAGTCGCAAACAAAATGATGCATTTCATTAATTTCAATCAATCTCACAGCTCATGCCATACAAGAATATGTTTACTACTTTCCTTTCAACTAATTTAATTTTTCAAAATACAAATTATGTATATATATATTTATGGAGTTAAAATCCATTCAGACACGAATTTATACCTTATTGGAAATATGTTCCTGGAAGAAATTTTCGATTCAAGATATTTTTCCTTCAGTTTTTGAGTTAGGGTGATTGAAAAATTAAATTTTAAAGGTTATTATAACAAATGAAAAATGAAAGGAAAACCTAAAAATTTTAGTTTCACATAACAAAATTATTGTTGAGGGGTGAGTCATTAATGGCTCACTAATGCCATACTTTGGATGTTATAATAGAGATTAAAATTTTTGCAGTTCTGGCACTTGTTATGATTTTGAAACTGATTCACATGTATTATATATTTTGATATTAATCTTGTAAGTTTGAAAATAATTTGGTTTTGTTCCTTTTACAAACTGATAAGACTAATATCAAAATTGAAATTGATCATGTAACTTTTTAAAAAGGACAAAAATTAAAATATTTTTAAACTTATAACACCAATACCAAAATATGTAATGCACGTAGACCAAATTCAAATTAAAGACAAGTTACACGATTGCAAAAACTTTAATCTTTTATAAATAGCATCTCAGATGTTGTTGCAAGAGAACAAAAAACAACGAGAACAATAAAAAGTGAAATACGATACAAATACTTTGTCCACAATTGCTTTTTTTTTTTTGCTTCGAAGTCATTCTTATTTCGGTGATATTTTAAGTTATTTCTAATTAGCCTCGAGCAAAACATTGTGCTATATATATATCATTGCCCATACGTTATTATATCCTGAAAAACAAGTGTCATATGATTGAGTGGTGCAAATAGTGTATAAAAGAAATTTGTCATTGAATGGTATTTACTTAGATAATAGGACCATACTTTCGAGTGATCAATTGAGTAGCACTTGTGTGATCATTTGCACCATATACTTTCGACTGACACCATTCATTGAAACAAATGATATAGTTTAGTAAAACGAGTAATGCGACTCAATTGGCACAAAGTGCTAACTTGTTTTTACCATTCAAAAGAAATACACAATGCAAGAAATTTCTCGTGGAGATTCCACCAGTCAAATTTATTCACGCTTATTGTGAATCTTTAAAGCTAAAATAGTCCTGCATAATCATGTTTATGTGGACATCTTTTAAAAAATGGTGTTATTGTCTATGAAGTATATATATGGGCTGGGAATATAGTTATTGAAGAGTAGGGTACAAAAAAGAAGAGAGAGAAATAGGAAGAAGAATAGGACAAGGAGAGAAGTGGGAATAATCTAAAGATGTTATGATTCTTTGATTGAACTAAAATGGTACTATATATGATGGTATCTTTTAAATTAGAAAAAGAAGAATGTAACATGCATGGCCTTTAGCACTTAGATAATGGGAAAACAACAAAACATTCTCTCTCACTTTAAGTCTTCCTAAATTTCATCATGTTGTTGTCTTTGTGTACTTGGAAGAGAATGGCATGCTTGGATGAAAGCTGCAGATGCTAGGTTGGTAATAGGACTCACCTATTTTTCTAGGATTTTAATACGACAAAGTCTTGTGTGAACAAGTTTTATCGTAAAATTGAAGATTATTAATCAATTCATTAAAGGGAATCAATTGTCTTTCTGTAAGGTACCCATCCGTCCCAAAAAAACGTGCTTAGAAGGTTGGATACATTTAAAAAAAAAAAAAAAGATAAAATAATGTGGTTATAGTAATTATTTGTGAGATACTACAAGAAAATTGTCTTTCAATTAAAAAATTATGTTATTGTTGTTTCTCTAGTTAAAATCTTTTAGAAATGAAAAAATGGTCTTTAATGATTTAATTTTATTATAATAAGTGGAAAGATAAAGTTGTTGTGTCCTACAAGAAAATGAACATATTTTTGGAGGATGAATAACGTCACAAGAAGTTTTTTGGGACGGAGAAATAAGGTAAGTCAAAGTCTGATTTTGGAGTCAATTGTTTTGATACAAATTATTCTTAATGAATCTCGTCGTTAAATCAAAATTCGTCGGAGCCCGATTTATCCAAAGAATGATCATATCCTCCATAATATACAGATTCGATAAGATCGAATATCCACATTAAAGAAGTTATCAAAGTAGCATCGTCTTTATGAACAAAATAAGAACATTGAATGAAAAATAAATATTATTATCACTTATATCAATGGTTATAATTAATACCATAAAAGATGACTTTTTAGGCTTTTCTTAGTCATTATAGAGGACCTCATCATCCACATTGTAAAGTGGTCTCCATATATTATCTTAACACATACAAAAATATACATACATGGCAAGGGGTTCTTTAGAACATTTAAACTTTATACAAAACAGTGCATGGGGTACAATCACGTTTAGAAATGAGAATGTCCCTCACAAAAATAAAAAGGGTACAGATATGTGCTTAATTCAGTAGTTGATCACTTCAAACTCTTGTCCAAAAAGAAATTTTAAATAATTTTTTTTTTATCGGTAAATGTTAGTTGTTAGTAGTTAAGTTAGTACACCAAGTCTTCAAACACTCTATATCTCCCAGCCAACTTTATATCTCCCTCCTAATTCGTTCCCAAAGGAAATCGAACCCGGGTCACTCACTCAAGTGAGGAGCCCGGTGGCCGAAATTCTAAACAAATGTCTTTTGTTCGACAAAAATAATGAAATATTGTTCAATTTTTATGGTAAATGATGGATGGTGAAAATAAAAATTGGTCTTGGGCCTCACTGTTATGCTGGCCCAATTGGACCATTAGATCATATGGAACAATGGGCTTAGTAAATTCGATGAGCCTCCATGTTATTGACACTTACTATTTTAGGAAATACACTACCTTTAATATGTTCGACATTTTTTTTCGAAATTTTTACAAATTTTCGGCAAAAATTTTTGAACAAAATTTTATTTTTACACTAGATTCGAAAAAAAATGCCAAAAAATTTAAAAATTAAAAAAAAATTACCGAACAAAGGGTAGTATATTCATTGGACTAGTGTATTTACCAAAAAGGCTAGTACGAATAACCTGCGCCTTAAGTTTTTTAAGTGCAGGTTATTGACACTAGTCTTTTTAAGAAATACATTATCTTTGAATATGTTTGGTATATTTTTTCAAAATTTTTATAAATTTTCGACAAAAAATTTGAATATCATTTTTTTTATACTATGTTTGAAAAAAATTACCAAACATAAGGTAATGTATTTTTAAAAAAATAGTATATATATCATGATAGTGTATTTTACAAAAAAGTCTATTGTGAATAACGTGGGGGTTTATTTAGGGACCTAGTATTTTATAATGGTAATAATGGGTTTGAAGTTAATAGCTAGTATTTTTTTCTATCACCAACAATTATTATTTTAACACATCGTTGAAGCCTCTATTTGATTACCGTCTCAATACTTTTGAAATGCAATACTTGAAAGTTCTGTTTGATTTCTCGAGAAGAGCTTTAGTCTGATTCGATGATAAATCATTACAAATAGATAGAGAATATTGGAGAAGAGATCATAATTTAAAATATTTATATAAATATTTGGAGAATCAAGAATATTAGAAAAATGAAATTTGTTTAATTTATTTCCTTTGTTATTTTATTTAAAGTAAAAAATTGTGTGAGCTCGTTAGTATAAGAACGATCAAATTTAAGAAAATGATAAAATTATAATAAAATATGATAATGTTTATAAAAAAAAGTGATAAGTCACTTCCAACAAAAATGTAATCACTTTTTTATTAAAATTTAATCACTTTTTCAAAGTGATACCTTTTTAATTAATAATGACACATTTTTAAATTAAAAGTGAATCAAATAGTATTGATCTCATACAATGAGATGACCTCACACAAAATTTACTTTTTATTTAATTAAATTAAATTTATAATTATTTTAATATGCTGTTTTTTCTTTAGTTCAGAATTGTAAGTTATTGTTAATCAATTATGTTGAATTGAAAAATTATTGAGTTTTATTCTCTTTTTAATTGTGTATACCATTTGCCTCTTATCTCACTCTTTCTAGTTGCGTTTGTTTTGATATTCACCCGATTTTTTATTCTCGTTCTGTTTGAGTTAAAAATTTAATAATCAGTTTTTACATTTCATACTTAATTTATATCTAAAATACTTATAAATCTATTATTTATTTATTTTAATACAATTCACTTTTTTCTCATTCATTCATTGCTCATGTTATCATTTTTTTCTTATTTTACTCTTACGTAATAAATTAAGATAATATTATACTAATCATTATCAAATATTGATTTAATATAATGTAAAACTTTGCCTTATCAAAAGCTCAAAATAAAGATATATTTTATGAGTAGATTTTATATTATAATGGTTAATGATAAGCTTATCATAAAATTGTTTTAACGTATCAAATATTTAGTTAAGTGTATCAAAATATTTATCAGGAATATTAAAAATTGAGGTCAATAAAATCTATAACTATATAACATAATATCATTTTCACACTTTTCTTTTAGAGATGTTCCGCAATAATTTTCCCACCCTAAAAAAGAAATTAAACACTCTCACAATACCTACTTAATAAGTATTAATCTTCATTAATTGATCTTGAAAGTTAATAAAATATTTTTTCTAAAAAAACGAATAATTCAAAGAGTAAGTCTTTTGTGCAATATTGCACGGTGTAATATTGATTTAACAGGGTAAAAAATTCGCAGATCTTGATTGGGTCGTGTCGTATCTGGGCAATTTTCAAATTTCAGGATTTTCGCTCCTAGCTGGTGTTACTGTATGAGTAAATCTAAGTTACTATAAGGCCAAACGTGTGCTACTGTAAGCATAAATGTTATTTTTTTTTACATATATTCATTTATTTTTATAGAAACAAATTTATTTAATACTCCCTCCGTCCCATAATTGTTTTCACACTTTCCTTTTTCGTCCGTCCCACAATTGTTTTCACACCCTATAAATGGAAACTATTACTTTAACTTTATCCTCACAATCCAACTAATCTCATTATTTTAATAATATAATTTTACACAACACTCTACTTTTTCTTAAAAGTTGTGCCATCCCAGAGGTGAAAACACCTCTGGGACGGAGGGAGTACAATATAAGAGCAATATGTGTGTTACAATAAGAAAAAATATTAGTTTTTCATAAATATTTATTGATTTTTTAAATTATTATTTTTTAATATGTGGTAACACACATTTTGTCTTACAGTAACACACATATGTTCATATAGTATACATTATGAGACTGTCGAGATATAATAACACATGTAAAGTATTATTATATTAACAATATATTATCAACATAAAAATTAATAATAAAACAAAAAATAAATTAAGAAACACATATTTGTTTTTGTAAAAATACATATTATCCTTATAGTTACTTAAAAAGTGCAAAAAATTAAGTACTTTTTTAAGATGTAATAACACATTTTGTCTTACAGTAACATACATATGTTCATATAGCGTACAATTTGGGAATGCCGAGATATAATAACATATGTAAGGTATTATTACATTAACAACATGTTATCAACATAAAATCAATAAAAAATAAATTAAGAAACACATATATGTTCTTGTAAAAATACATATTATCCTTATAATTATTTTAAAAGTACAAAAAATAAAAAATTTTAAGATGTAGTAACACACATTTTTTAAGATGTAGTATACATTTTGGGACTGTCGAGAATTTTTCTTAAAATTTTTACTTGACCCGATTTGACCTGCTAAGAATCCACGAATTTTTATCTGGATATATTTTGGGGCTCAAATTTGGTGCAATATTGTATATAAGAATTTGTGTAATTTGGACGGTTAGAAACTTGATTACATACGAAACTTGCAAAAGAGAAGCAGAAAGGTAAAGCGTCGCGTGCTTAGCTATTCTTTGCTAATACGCAATAATTCTGTTATTCTTTCATCTTGCCACCGTCGGATGAGATACCGACGGTTTCGATCTAACGGCACGCCATAATCTCGTGGCAATTGCTTGCTTTCACTTTATAGCTAACGAGCATCTCGTGCAAGCCACAATCTGCATCATCTCCAACTCTCCAAATAGAAAAATTAAGCTTCCCAAGCAACTTGTTTTTTCCTCTATTTATACGCCAGATTAACACATGCAACTACTCACTGCTCTCTCTCTCTCTCTCAACATCTTTATTGGGTGCTACTCTCTCTCTCATAAGTGCTATCTTTTTGGAGGTATGGTATATTAGTAATTATTTGACTCCTCTCATTTTTTGCGTCACTTTTGTCCCAAGTTTTGATGGCAAACTTATTAACATTGTGCGTGTTTAAACAATATTAATTATTTTATTAAAAAGTTTAAATTGATAGGAATCTATAAAATGGAAATTATAAGTAGTGTTAATCAAGCCAATAAGTGTGTATTTTATTTAAGGGACAAAATAGTTTCTCTCGCTAAAATAAGATTATAACTGTCAAAACATGCCCCTACGAGGCTTCAAAATTAAAATTAGTGATTTTATATATCTCATGATTGTGTAGGCGGGCAAATGGAGGTCCTGAGCGTATTTTTGCTGTCAAGCTGCGTATTGTTTTGTGTTGCATTTTCCACCTCGGATGATGAGCTGATGAGAATTGGACTGAAGAAGTTTGAAGTGGATCGGGTCGGGTCAAAGAACTTGATGAGGAGTTCATTAATGTATAATTCAGATATTGTGGGGCTTAAGAACTACATGAATGCTCAGTATTTTGGAGAGATTAGCGTTGGGACACCCCCTCAGAAGTTCACTGTTATTTTCGACACTGGCAGCTCCAATCTCTGGGTTCCATCCTCTAAATGCTACTTTTCTGTAAGTATATATATGCTTGGAATAAATAAATATTCAACATTAATAATTGATCAAATAGGAATGATTATATATATATATGCATGTAATATTTGACATGCAATGAATGGGTGCAGGTTGCATGTTTGATGCATTCCAAATACAAGTCGAGCCAATCAACTACCTATAAAATGAATGGTTTGCTTCTCTTACTTCATCTCATTTCTAATTATACACATTAATTGCCTACTCTTTGAAGGAAATGTACGTTTGACAAATAAATTGTGCAAGTATATATTTTTTATGGGATCGATCTATTAATTAATTTTCTAGTTAATGTGACAAATATATTTATTGTTTATAATTTCAAAAGAAAGTGAGACCATACATTTTGGTGCACTCACTTCACTAGCATGGACTTTGCTTTAATTAAGCGCAAATACAATTTATTTAAAATTCTTTAATAGTAATAAAAATAAAATTTTACTTTTTTCTTTTAACTTTTTTACTAATTTATGTTTCCACGATACTTACATTATTAGTATTGCGCTCTAATTTTTTTAAAAAGAAAAAAGAAAAGATGTGGGTTATGAGATCATTTGTGCAAAGTCTAATCTTTGAATTCATTTGTTGTTCAGGAAAACCAGCGGCAATTCAATATGGAACTGGATCTATCTCAGGATTCTTTAGTCAGGACAACGTTAGAATTGGTGCTTTAGTTGTGAAAAATCAGGTTCATGTCCATTTACTTTTTCGATATATCAATATGCAATGCGGCCCGTACATTGGGTGCATGCACTATGTAAATCAAGTGCATTTTAAACAGCTAGCGTCGTCAGTTGCAATTGTTTTCAAACAGTAAATGTTCAGCAGAAACAACTGTAACTGTTCAGTGAAAGTAACTGACAACAAGAAGCTAGCTTTGGGCAATGTCGTATACATAATGCGCACATGTTATTAACCCGGGCAGGAATTCATCGAAGCAACCAGTGAACCGGGTCTTACATTCGTGGCCGCTAAGTTCGATGGCATCTTGGGGCTTGGTTTCAAAGAGATCTCCGTCGGAAATTCAACCCCTGTCTGGTGAGAACGACATGCTTACCTCTGTTCTAAGTCACATGGTCCATACATAACACGTTTATCAAACAGGTATAACATGGTCGGACAGGGACTTGTTAAGGAGCCGGTGTTTGCATTTTGGCTCAACAGAAATGCAAAGGCAACAAATGGTGGTGAACTAGTACTTGGTGGTATTGATACTAATCACTTCAAGGGCCAACACACGTATGTTCCAGTAACACAGAAAGGGTACTGGCAGGTGCGCAATTAAACTAAAATGGAAAATTTACAAAATGGTTCACAAAATTGACATTAATTATAGATTGGTTCCATGCAAAAAAATGCTTATGTGCAAGAAAAAATTACTTTTGTTCAAATATTGTGAATCAATTTATAAATGTAGTCACTTTTTTGAACCAATATACAAATGTCCCAAATTAAAATACACGACGCATAATTAATCGTCGCTTTTTGATGCTCGAAAATTTTGCAGTTCGGAATGGGTGATGTTCTTATTGCTGGCAAAAGGACTGGTATGATGCTCCACTGTTGCACAATCTGCTTCATTAAAATGGCATGTTGTATATAACTAAGTGAATCCAATTAAATTGAGAGTCAATCTAAAAACACATATATATATTTTCGATTAATTTTTGTTGTGGTGACATTGTGAAATGTAAATATTATTCCTAGGCTATTGCAAAGGTGGATGCTCAGCAATTGCAGACTCTGGGACTTCCCTCATAGCTGGTCCAACGGTGATTATTTTTCTGTGTTTGCTAAATCACTCAAACAAATGCATTTTTGGTTTTCAATAATATAAATAAATAAATAAATGCAATTTTATTTAGTATTTAATAAATTAATTGCCTTTTTTCATTGACTACTTTGTGGTATGTAGACTGTGATAGCGATGATTAACCACGCCATAGGAGCCTCTGGAGTTGTTAGTCAAGAATGCAAGTTGGTGATCGATAAATATGGGCCATCTATCATCAATCTTATTTTGGCCGAGGTACTATATATTACTCCCTCCGTCCATAAATTTTTTTCTCATTTTTTTGTGGGTACGAGATTTAACGAAAAGTAGTATTATATTGAAATGATAGATAAAGTATGGGAAAAGTAAGAGTATTGTGGGGCCCAAAATTTTATTGTGAGTATAGGTTGTTTCCAAATAAGGAAATGAGAAAAAGTTTTGTGGACAAACAAAAAATGAAAGTGAGAAATAATTTGGTCGATATAGGGAGTAATGTGTATAGAATTAAATTTCAAAAAATCAATTGATGTTGATGTCTTATAATCCATATAAATTGCAAAGAAAACTAAAAAAAGAAAATGTTGTCATCTTCTGTTGTTATATGGGTAACCAGGTAGAATCTGAGAAGATATGCTCCCAAGCGGGATTATGCACATTTGATGGAACTCG
The DNA here is from genome assembly GCA_026898435.1 of Prunella vulgaris. Lineage (NCBI taxonomy): Eukaryota > Viridiplantae > Streptophyta > Magnoliopsida > Lamiales > Lamiaceae > Prunella > Prunella vulgaris. Next base: position 212,699 of record JAPKLY010000478.1, read on the forward strand.
TGGTGTAAGGTTAGGCAAATCGATGTGAATCAATTTCAACGTTTAACTTGTTTGTATTTTATTTTCATTTTGTTAGTTATCTAATTAAAAGGTTTCAATTTGATAATAATACTTTATAATGAAAATAAGTATAAAAAAACATACTGTGTTGGATCGCGCAGTGGAAGCATCGAGAGTGTTGTCGATGATAAAGGCGAAAGATCACTCTGCCCTGCTTGTGAAATGGCCGTTTCTTGGATGCGGAACCAACTGAAGCAAAACAAAACTCAACAACAAATCCTGAGCTATGCAAACGAGGTATGAATAATTTCATGTTAGATAGATGTATGTATATGCTTGTGTGATGCATTAATGAAATCACAGGTGTGCGAGCGAATGCCGAATCCAATGGGAGAATTGATGGTCGACTGCGGAAGCATATCTTCTATGCCTATTGTTTCCTTCACAATTGGAGGAAAAACTTTCGATCTCTCCTCGAAAGATGTACGTACTTTCACTCACTCGTGTGGTTTAGATAGGTCTCTCGTAGTATATATGATGCTTACTGTGCGTTGAATGATGCCTAATCAGTACATACTTAAGGTGGGTGATGGTGCTGAAGCTCAGTGCATAAGCGGTTTCACTGCTGTAGACGTTCCTCCTCCTCGCGGCCCTCTCTGGTAATTATCTTAAAAACAACATAACGCTATTATCAATTCAATTGCAGTTGTTCAGCTGATACTGTTAAGTGAAAATAATTGAAATTTTTTAGTGAAACCGTTGACACTGTTTAAAAATATATTTGAATTGTTCTGTGCACTAAAAGGTTGATGCACAAGAGACTCGCTCGTAATAATTAATCAATATTCGTCCTGGGTTAGGTGCATGAGTGATCCTAATATGTAATGCAGGATTTTGGGAGATGTGTTCATGGGACGCTACCACACCGTGTTTGATTACGGTAAACTCAGAGTTGGATTTGCTGAAGCTACCTAGTGATGCATGCATGCATGGCAATGATAAGACAAAATCAAAGGTGGTTGAAGTTGTATACGAGAAGACTATATCTTTTGTCGTAATTAGACCATGTATTGTATGTGTGTATATATTAATGTGTCTTGCAACTTTTGTAAGAGTTTGCTTCAAAGGTTTTAAAGGCCCTTTTCAGATTTGGGATCAATGATATTTTTTATTATCAAATTTTACGAGTAAGTCTCTTGTGCACCAGTTGTACCTTACAACTCAAATGTATTTTTAAATAGTTACACTATTAAAGTACATTTTTCAGTAATAACATGTGTAACTTTTCAATAGTATTTTATATAATTTTTTAAAAATAAACTTGAGTTGCACAATGCACCTGGTGCATATAAGACTAAACTAATTTTTACCGATCATATCATAAATCATGCATATATTTACCTTGAGATGGAGTTTCAAACTCTGGCTATTTGACCACGAAACAAAAGAATATTTTCAAATGATAAATTGCAATTGAGTTGCTCTTGTATGATCCAATTTAGATGTGAAATGTACAAGTTGTAACTCATACCTTAATAGAATAATTTAAAATACGGATTTAACACTCTAAATTAGAGAGTTTTAGGGGCTAGCTCTTCAATTTACTCCATTGTTATCCTCAAATTTCTTGTGTTTTCTCAATAATCCAAAGTCCAGTACACAGAATTAGTAAAAAAAAAAAAAAAACATGGTTTAGACAGTATCCAAAGCGTAGTGAAATTTCCTACATTAAAAATATCTCCCTCTGTATCAAATTTGTTTCTTTATTTGACTTTTCAATTTTTTTAATAAGATTGATTTATAATATTTTAATGAATAAAATAATTTTTTTTAGAAATGAGTATTAAAAAAGTTAACACTAATTATAAAATGAATTTGTGCAAAAAATTTATACATATTCATATATTATGATTCAATTTATAAATATGTCTTTTTTTTTCAACCAATATGTATATATTCCTTTAAAGATACATTATATATGCAAGGAATGAATAATAGAATGAAAAAACAAAACTGAAACAAAAGGAGCATAAGACAATGTTAAAAAGATGATACCATTGTATCAACTCAAGCAAATGAAGGCCAGGAGAAATCAGAAATGTAACCCTCAAGCGAACAAGCCGATGATTTTTTGCATTTTTTTTATGTCATCCCGCATCACAAGCAACACCTATCTTCATCCTACGATCGACATAAAGAGAAACACTGAATATTCAGAGATACTTGATTCATAATTCCTTGATGAAAATAGTACGGATAATAAGAACAAAAGAAAATCATTTTTTAGTGAAACTCAAAATATAATCATTACCCATTTTGATTGACTATCGCCTCCCTTGTAACTATTTCTCCTAAATCTTTCTGTTATTCCTCAATCAATTTGTCTTAACTTATTCAATGACTGAAGCACTATACAAACACTGTAACAAATATTTTCATTGTAATTCACTATTCAATGATTCTTGGAATCTCATTACCACGCCATGGAAGAATTTTAACTAAGTGCCCCTTATTATTCCCATCTACATCTATAAAAAGGATATTGTAGAAATTACGCCTTAGAGATGATGAAATTGCTGAAATTACACCCAATAAGAGGACATCTGCAATCTTTTGATTTCTATTCTAATGGAAGGAAGCACCATACCTACCGGTAGCGTGGTCCCAATGGATAAATTGATGCAATCCCTGTGGCTTAGCTTAAAGAAGAAACACCCTGTTTTGACTGGCTAGAAACTTCAAGCCATGTGCACCAACACAAACAGCCAAGCATCTCATCATCACTGAGTTGGTGATCACTAGTTCAACAGAGTGTAAATCAGTATAATTAACAGTTTGCTGTAACTATCAACCAAATAAAACCTGTGATTGCAGGCATATGACCAAATAAGCTGTGGTTGCAGGACATATGATGGCAATGAATTACTACCTCCATCTCATATTAGTTTTCACACCTTCATTATTCTTCCGGTGCAAGTAGAACTGTGTTTATCAATTTATTTTTTTACATAATATATACTACTCCCTCCCTCCGTCCTGTTTTTTTTTTTTTTCACATGTTGACTTACACACATATTAAGAAAAAGTGAAGTATGTGAGTGTGAAGTTAAATAATAAATTATAAAATATGTACTTTATTGACTTTTATGAGTGTGGGTTGTTTCCTTTTTTGGGGAGTGAAAAAAGAGTTGGAACGTCCATATAAGGAAAGTGTGAAATTATCTTAGGACAGATGGAATACTTCTGATGGGAAGATTAACTCTATCATGAAAGTTAATCTTCCCACCAAAACGATAACCACAATGTAAAAATACAACCCTACATCCAACGGACGAATAATGAATGTGTGAAAATAGATCTAGGACAGCAGGGTACGTAGGAGTTTTTCTAATGAAATGATGATTTCATAGTCGATCATTTCTAGTTCAGTATCGACTTCCCATGTTCAAAGCATAGAAAAAATCCTTTTTATAGAAAAGTCCCTTTGATCAGTTACTCATGATGATGATTCTAGAGAAGATTCAAAACCACACTTCAGTCTTTTAAATTTGGAAAACGCATTCCAATAAATGATGTCAAATTCAATTACAACTTTGTCTTTATATACAGGATGCCTACAGTATATATTCAACAAGCCAAAATCCTTTTGCATCATAAAAAAAATTAAAAAAAATCAGTGCTAACTTTTGGAGGAGGTTTGCTATGAAACCCATGCATATTTATTATATTTAAGTAATATCTAAGATGAACTGAACAAAAGTGAAGTAGTTCATGAGAATGATACTGATGCCATTTGGTTATGGTAATAAATTGAACATATGTAATGCTGATGCCTTTTGGTTATATTGATGAGGCTACACATATTGGATAAGGTGACTTGAGAAAGTGATAAAGTGAAGTAGTTCATGAGAATGATACTGATGCCATTTGGTTATGGTAATAAATTGCATATATGTAATGCTGATGCTTTTGGTTATATTGGTGAGGCTATACATATTGGATAAGGTGACTTGAGAAAGTGAAGTAGCCTTTTGGTTATATTGGTGAGGTTAAACATATTGGTAAGGTGACTTGAGGGTAAAAGGATAAGAGAAGGAAAAAAAATCTTCAAATTTCTCTTTTTGCCAAACATGTTATGTTATGTGTCAAAACAATGACGAAGGGGGAAAAGCCAATCCTAGTAACTTTTTGCCTTGCTTTTGAAAGGGGCAATCCAAGTGCATGCACATTAAGTTGCCTAACACAGGGAACAAGTAATTTATCCCACAGGAATATTATTTATATCCATATTCCGCACCTTTTAAAGCCACGATATTGGAGGATATGACAAAAATGTCAATGATCACAATCACAGAAGAAGGAAATTCCCAGACCTATAAGATGCAAATTTTGGATTAAAAGAAATTCAGTAAACTATTAATTGAAACCCATAAAATTTCGGGTTAAAAGAAATTCAGTAAAATTTATTAATGGTCAGAGCAAAAGGTAAGTACTGTAATAATCATAGAGGAAAAGCATGGGTGTTCTTCCACTATATAAGATCAAGCATCAACAAGAAACTTACCACCATGGCCAAGAGAAAAATCTTGAAGTAACTTGAAACAAGGACTGCAAATAATATCTGTTTCCACCTGTAGAGTTGACAGGCATGGTAATTACTTTCTGCAACTTCTTCCTGGCAAAAATAAGACTAAAATAAAAATAAAAAAGGACAAGAAATGGAACAGTATTCATACACCATTTGTTTGCATAACTTCCTCAAGTATCAAACAAAGTAGTGATGCTATCTTTTTCATTCAAATTAGACTTTGGATGACCATTTCATGCCTAATGGCAGCGGCAAACTTGGAGAAATTAGTGGCATGTACACATTACCTAACCTTTTCAAAACTGTTAAGTCAAGCAAATCTCGAAAATTTTGGGAATAAAACTTATGCATGCAAGACATGAACAAGACAGACGAAACTATCAATCAAATGAACTTATTCATGAGATTGGAAGACTACATCGTAATCTTTCTGTTAATTAGGTCGAAACAGGATGGAGATACAATAACAGAATAAATTTGGTTTATGATTCTCAGTTCATATCCTGTACAATATTTCAATATTCAATAATTTCTAGTTCTTACACAACCTTCAATTTACTATAGAAATGAAATTACAACGAAGAAAGAAATTATTAATTAAGCTCTTTAATCTCAGAACGGCCATATTACTTATCAGATTACCAGAGCTACAGCATATGGCAGGGGGTGGGGGAGATTGGACTCCCCATTATAAATATTTCAGGTTTTCAATAATTTTTGTCCTTCAGTTATATAATGACTAAACTTCTCAGATAGCCTATACAAGATATTACATTTATCTGTGTCTTCTCAGTCTCTCATGCCACCATCAGCGCATCATCAAACATACTAATCAAAATAGTGAGCTATAAAAGGGCTTGTATTGCCAACACGTTAGGCGTTACAAAAGTGCATACTCACAGCAAAGCCAGTTGCATAAATGTAACATTTCTTGTTTTATTAGAAAGCTATAATAGACACTAAAAAATGTATATTTATGTGTAGGTTTTCTTTCCATAAAAGAGAGCAAGCAAAAAGATAAAGTAAAAAATGTCCAGAACTTTTTCCTTGTTTTTTAGTATTGATAGTCTGATATGTTCTTCTCTTATGCCCTTTATTTATCTGTATTTGAGAGCCCATATTAATCATTAAACTGAGTCTGTTTAATACAACCCGTGACACTTGGTTCAAGTTCTTCAATGGAATGGGGTAAAAATCTCTTTTCCCTCCGTGCCCTCATGTATGCTAGAGGAAGGATTGTCTCCGAGGTGGTTTTGTGCTCTAATTTTAGAAAAGTTAAGACAAAAAAAGTTATTGGTTGCAGCATAATTGTATGATTGAGGAGAAATGATTGCAGGAGAAGAGAAAGTCAATAGAAATGGATAATTACCTTATTTAGGAGTGGAAGTAGTGTCATTTATCATTTTTTGTTTTCATTAAACACCATAATTAACTAATACTTATACTCATTATCATTCCCATTGAAGAATTTCAACCAAGCGCTCCCTAAGTTTACTTTTCCCCTCTAAGGATGTCTTATAGTTTAGGCACGGCCATGGGTATTTTGAGGCTCACTATGATTTAATTCCTTAACCTTGAAATACACAAGCCAAGGTGTGCCTTAAGCTACTCTATTATCAAGTAGTCCCTTATTAATTGACTCTCCCAACTCACAAGTGCAGTTGAAATAGAAGTAACAACATTACTGCAGTGTTTTCATTATTAAAATGAAAAAAATTCAAAGCCAAAGAGTATTTTTTCAAACAAAGATGTTTTGCAATACATTCTAATCATACAACACATTGTATTTCAATTATTATGTTTCCACATATACATCTGAATATAATACCATCACTATATCAATAAATATATCTTTTCATCTTCAAATCATTAAAATATATCTATGTGTGTATAATTGTCATTATGGAAGAACATTAGCAGATATCTCTCAAAAATGAAACTAAACATTATATCATGCTCACACATTTCACAAAACATTTCCAAATATATTTCCCTGTAACCCTCCTAAATTACCAAAGACACATGCTTTTACTTCTTACGTTAGAAAAATTCTACATGTTTGCTTACTTGAATTTCTCAAAGAAATTTGCCCTGCAAATGTGTGAATCCATTGTAATGAAAAAGCAAACAAGGACTGGATCCGTCCGATAAATTGAGACTTCAAGGATCATGTTTGGTAAGCGCTAAACCAAACTGGTTAGATTTGAATTACCGAGAAATCAGAAGAATCAAAACTGTAATTATCCCTATAAACAGTTATTAAGGAAAAACTCAACCATAACGCAGCACAATTTCAAAAACTCAATGATCCTGATGATAAAACATTATGATTGTACACTTGATCAATTCTAAGGAATATTTAAAGCATTAAAGAGGTATTGCAGCAATATAAATTCTATAGATAAATAAAAAAGTAGAATTAATATAGGAGTGGGTAATCATATATGGCAGGAAGTACATAACTTCAGAAAGGATAGGTTAAAAATACAACTCAATAAATATTTACCCATAAGATCCAGCAGATGTACTCAGAAATTTCCTAGAGGCATGAAACACCACACAAAGAAAGACGAGGTTCCCTATGATCGCACCAGTCAACATCTGAAAAACAACACCATCAAAAAGTAAAATCCAGTCTAATTCATTCACTTAATATAAATTTCGATTCAAACCTTTCCAAATAACAGTACTAATGGCTTAGCACCAGTAGGCAAAGAACCTTCCCCTTCATTTATGCTCGAAACCCACATTTTGTCTAAAGCAGCTAAGGCAAAGTGTATTCTACATCACATTCAAACACATGAAAATATAGAGGAAAAAAACCCATTTCAGAAGCTACTGAATTATTTCATACTTAATCATTGGATACAGACATCCAGAATAAGATACCCCAAAACTGATTTCAGCAACAAGCTCTGCAGAACAAATATTCAGTCATATACTGTAAACAAAACCTAATTAAATGACAGTTGCAGAGACAATTATAGAAATAATACTATACCTCAAAATTGACGCTCCCTTTACCAAATAAATTGTAGAACACATGTCTGTACGCTTTGGGCTTGTGCAGAATCAAATCAAGGATGAGAATCTAAATTATTTAAAACAAAACGGAAAAATTAGCAAAAACTCAGAAGTAATTCTTCTTTCCTATGCTTCAATTACCATTATCTCACACTCGATATACCCATCGGCAACGGCTTTGCAATTACCCTAACAAAAAAAAAAAAAAAAAGGTGAAAATCGAACACATGATAGAAAGTAAATTGCGGAAAAAGGAGTTGATGAATTACGCATTTCATGAGGCGAATGTTTCCTGGGGAATACTGAATGTAGAGTGTTTTAATGGGGAATCCGCACCGCACGCATCGAAAGTCAGTAGTACGTTGCGCCTCGAGAGTGGTACCAGAGATCTCCATTCTCTATTTTGCTCAACACCTATGAAATTATGAATGCCTGCGCTGAGAATAATGGGGTTTGCTGATGCGAATTCAGTTGATCTTACTAACAAAGACGTCACATTCCGGCGGCGGGACGAAAGTTTTATAAATATTTATTCATTTCTCTTTTTATCTTTCTTTTTATATATTTTTAAAGTTTTTAAATTATAAAATTTTAAATTTAATAATTATTAATTCTATTTTTAATATGTAATTTAAAACTTCTTTTTCCAAACGCGTAATTTCAGTAATATTTACATAAATAATTATTTGTGCTTTTATATTTTTATTGAGTAATATTTACATAAATAATTATTTGTACTTTTATATTTTTATTGAGTGTGCAAATTAAATAGAATTTTGCATAAGAAAATTACTAACAGTACTATTTTACATAGAAATAATTATTTGTATTTTATATTTTTATTGAGTATGCAATTTAAATAATATTTTGCACAAGAAAATTATTGATATTAATTTACATATTTTTATGAGTGTGCAATTTTAATTATATTTTGCATAAATATAAAATATTAATACTTTTATAGGGTATATAATTTCAGTTATATTTTGCATGGATATTAAAGTATTGGAGATTTTAGGTGTTCATGGTATATGCAATTTTAATAATATTTTGCATATTACATATAAATAATGAAAAAGATCAATAAATATCAATTGCTACTTTCAGTTTATTTTATAGAGTATACAATTTCAATAACATTTTAGACAAATATTAAAGTATTGGAGATTTTAGGTGTTTATGGTGTATATGCAATTTCAATAATATTTTGCACATTACATATAAATGGTTAAAAAATATTAATTTCATAGGGAAAAAAATTACAGAATCAAAATTGAGATTTAAATAAGAAAAAAAAAAAAAAAAAAAAAAAGGAGCTTCGTCTTCGTGTTCTTCACTGTGTTCTAATCCCTAGTGCAAAAATATAAATTAACCCTTCCAATAAAAATTTGGACAGAACAAAAATTCCCACTGCTATCACCCACAATTCAGGAGTTGAGCTTCTGCCATAACTATGAAGTAAAAATAGAGGGAGGATTTATGTTGGGACAGAGAGTTAAATGGGATTTAGAGAGTGGGAAGAACAGAGGAATGTGGTGTCAAAGTAATTCAACTTCATTCTTGAAGACAAAATTGTGCATTCAAAGAATTTAGGTCACAGAAAAATTACCTGAACTTTGAGAGAGGGGCTTTGGCATTTGGCGGAGCGTGGATCTTTTATGGTCGGATCTGAACAGATCGTCGCTCTTGAGACTGAGACGGCCGCTGCATCGTCGCTCTTGGAGGCAAATCTGGAGTCGGCGGAGTTGCTTAGGGAGTCGGAGGAAAATCACACCGTCGATACGAGGGTGTGCCTGTGAGGAGAGATTATGAGAGAGAGAGAGTGGGCCTGCTGCCAGTGGGGTTAGGGTGGGGCGGGTGATGATAGGGTTCTAAAAGATGAACCAAAATGTATTTAATTATAATTAGAAAATTAAAATGTCGTTTCATCCGAAGGGTGAACCAATTAGTAATAATTTCTTTTATTTATAAATAAATTATTACTCTCTGCGATCCTTTTTTTTTATTTGACTTTTATTTTTAAATTATACTTAATTCTACTAATAGTTTTATATAAAAATATAATGCTATAATTTTATTTACTTAAATTAATTAATATTTTCGAATACAAAATTACTTATTTAAAGCTATACTTAATTTTATTAAAAAAGAATTAAAAACAAAATAGAAAATAGAAAAGCCGGATAGATATTTTAGCAATTTCTTAAGGTATAAAATTATATAGAACACAGGTCCTATAATGTAGTTGTTATCACATGTTTTGAAACTCTACTCACATTTATACAGAGTGATATTCCCTCTATCCCACAGGAATTTACACACTTTTCTTATTTGAACGTCCCACATAAATTTGCACACTACTAAAAAAAGAAACATTGATTTACGTGCACACTCACAAACTTATATACATATTTACCCATATGTCACTACTTTATATATAAAATACATTTTCCTTAAAAAATGTGCTGTCCCTTAGGGTGCAAATTCCTACGGGACGGAGGGAGTATTAATTAACTTTTAAAGTAAGATTAAAAATATTAAATGTTTAAAGATAAAAAAATTATACAAGAATAATGTATTATTTTTAAATAGATACAGTATATAAAAAATTAATTATATTATTTAACTTATATTTTTTATTATGCAAAAATATTATATTTATTTTAAAATAGTGCATTACTCACTTTTAATAGTGGGATAATAGGCAGTTATTTTAAAATGAATTCTAAAGAATTCAGAAATAAGGTTCTAGTCACTTCTCTGAAATAAATTCTAGGTTTTTATTTTAGTTATTGCAAAAAAATGCAAGATTGATTTTTTTCAAAAAAATAAAAATCTATTCTATTTATTTTGTAGAAATTATAAATACTACCAATGTAATGTTAAATATTCTTTTAAAGATGAAATAAAATGGAAAAAAATTATAAAAGAATATAAAAATGTGTATAAACTCAAATTCACGTCTAACTTAAATTTATTAATTATCATTATAATATGTATATATTATTATTATACATGACTATTAAAAAATTAATTTTTTTATTTAGCTTATAACATACTACATGTATTATAAAATACTACTCGCTTTGCCATGTTGACACGTATATATGTGAGTCACCAGCATCTGAGATTTCCGTGAATTAATTTTTTCTTTTTCATCCGTCGGCCTCGGGTAAAATCTATAGGCAGCATACTTGCTGGATAGCGTCCACAATTCACACAGAAATTTTAAAATGCCGAAGAATCTTCCTTTCGAAATCATAGAGGATATCCTCCGGCGGCTTCCGGTGAAATCTCTGAAGCGTTTCCGCGCCGTCGCGAAATTGTGGTGTTGTTTAATAGACAGCGAGAGTTTCATCAAGTTGCATCTACGCCGCTCTTTGAACTCAAATTCCAACCGAGATCTGATAATTGGGGGTCTCGGCGTTTACAGTGTGGATTTAGATTCGCTGGACAAGGCCCACGTTATCAAGCCACCGTTTTATTATAAAAGTGTTGATGGGATCTCGAATTCCTGCAATGGAATAGTTCTTGTGATGAGCGACCCTCCTGTTTTGTGGAACCCTTTCTCACGAGACTACAAGGTTTTGCCCGTTTGTTCTACTGAAACCCCCGCTCCGATTGATTCCTATTCTAAAGTTGCGTATGGATTTGGCTACGATTCGACAAATGACGATTACAAGGTTGTTAGGGTTGCTGAATTTAGGCACAAGATTGCGCATATTTGGATGGCTTCTGAGGCCAAGATTTATAGCCTTAAGTCGAATTCGTGGAGAAAAATCGATGACTTCCCTTATCCTTTGCCGTTTCTGAGAGGAAATTGGCGCGTACACGTTAATGGCGCATTGCATACGCTGGTGGAAGATATCGACGCCGCTCCGATGATCATGGCTTTTAATGTTGAAACTGAGAAGCACTATCCGGCGATGACGCTTCCTCCGGGGGTCCGGATTCACGGTGGGGTTGATGTTAATTTGGATGTGCTCGAAGGGTACCTCTCCGTGGTTTGCATGAACAGACATCGAAGTGTTATCTGGGTGATGAAGGAATATGGGGTGAAGCAATCTTGGACTAAGTTGCTCTCGATTAGCCCTCCATCAATAGAGCGCAATGATTTCGTGAAGCCATTGGTATATTCGAGGGATGGTGATAAGGTTTTGCTAAATTGCGATGATAAGAGGCTTCTTTGGTATGATTTGAGAAAGAAGACTGTTGATGATGTTATTGTTGAAAGTTTGCCTTTCGTGTTTTATGCTGAGGCTTGTGTTGAGAGCCTTGTTTCGCTTACTGGCCGAGATGAAGTCAAGAGACTGGGCCCGGGTCAGAAGAAAAAGACGCAGGCTGAAAAGATGAGGAACAAAAGGTGAACGTCTCATAAAAGGCCTCAGTGAATTATTACAATGCACATGTTTAAGTATCTGTCTGATTACAAATCTGCTTTTGTGACTTGTTTGGAGTTGACTTGCAAATATCTTGCGAGTCAACTATGAAAAAATATTTTTGCAGAGTTTCTTGCTGCTGTTTTTTTTTTCCTTGTAGTCTTTTTCAATATTACAAATACAAAAATCATAAGCATCACATGGTTTTATTTGTTTGTTATGGTATTGTTTTCATTTTGGATTGATTGCTATTTTATATTTTGTTCAAGTAGATTGACTCACTAAATACAACTAATCAACCTACACTATTATTTGCCAGTGATCTTTAAGTAAGATAGAATTCTTATCAGCCTAAACTATTCTTTGTCAGTGATCCTTAAATATCGTCTCAACAGTTTTTCTATTCTCAGGGATGATTTCTTGTCTGAGGGGTTCAAGCTGAAGCTCTAACCAAGGGGAAAAAAAGAACAGTAGAGAAGAGTGATAATAAGTGAAGAAAAGAAAAGCGATCGGATAATAAAGGTATTTTACTGTAACATTTATGTGACTTGATGCCAGCATTTTTGCTCGGACTCTTACCAGTTACTAGTGTATATGGATATACTCTTCGAAGTACTCTTATACTGAGTAAAAGTAAATAAGTAATAGCAATGGGCTGTGATTCAGAAACTTGTTTGGTCATTTATATCACTTGTGTCAACATGCTGCTAGGTTATCATCGTTCTATTCATGGGTCCTGTGCGTTCATGGCATTTTTCATATTGGATAGATTATTATTATACTTAGAGTTAACTATTCTATAGAAAAAAATGAATAGTCTAAATATAGCTAATTCTCAAACTCCGTATTGGTCATTTGGACAGTTAGACTTGTCCACGTGTATGATGCTTTTATTTTTCGTATGCCCGTCTATTTTTCTACTTTTCACCCACGATGTTCCCTATCATACATCCACAATTTCTGGTGTATTTTCCTTGTTAACATTTCCAACACGTCCATTTCTTCTTAAAGAAAACACCTGAAATGCACATTCCCTGAATGTTTGCTCTGCGTCTCTATTCTCTGATTTAAATTATAGATGCTTAGTTTAATATGAAGTTTGATTTCACTTGCATTGATTAATTGCTTATTCACATGATACTTGAGAACAAATATTAGGAACATTAAATTGCAAGTTCTAGGTGCGACTCACTCTTGCTTGTTAGAAATGTTGATTTTTAGCGTAAAAAGAGAACCTTGTCCCTGTTGAAAAATGAGCAAAGAGGAATACAAGGATATAAGAAAAATGTGAATTTTCCTATTTTACCAGTATAATAAATAACTATTTGTAGGCCCTTCCCCCATCAAGGGAAGGAGACTATCGGAGAAAACATTATCATGTTAAAAGAGTTCTAGTTAATAAGATTTCTGCATGCCTGTTATTTGTAAACTAATGTAAATGTCGCATTCTTGTAGTTTGTAAACGATACTTCACATTGTTGCCTGACCCAACCAATGAATTTAAAGCGAAAAGATTTTGTATCTAGAATTTTTTGCAGTGTGCGTTATACCATTATCATATGGATTCAGCTTCTTTTGCATATTTGTCAGCATTTAAAATTTTGCTTGACAAAGGTATTGCAAGAAATATTTTGTGGCAGAGGTTGATTTCCTTTGTCTATCTTCTTGGAAATCTTGTTCTCCCCATCATGAAAAGCAGAATATCACCGAAAGCTTATCCAGTTAAACAAGTTTCTATGATCTAGAATTTTTAATATCTGTTATCGTAGACAAATATGGAAATTATTGAGCGGATATTCAATCTTGAAGTTTGTTGGTTATATTTCACATAGTTACCTAAACCAGCCAATCAATTTAATGCGACACAATTATGAATTACAGAATTTTTTGCAGTAAAAATATGTTTTATGTGTTATCATATAGATTAGGCTTCTTTTGCATGTTTTGTCAGTATGAAGTTTTGGTCATGACATAGACACGCAGCATCAGAAATGGAATTTTGTTGGAGAGGTTAATTTCGTTTATGTCAATCTGCTCTAAATCCTAGCAGATCTTTCACCCATCTGGAAAGAAGAATATCTGACAAAACTTATCAAGTTACCAAGAATTAGTTGCAGTCAAAAATGATCTGAGTCCTATAATCATACAGGTAGGCTTTTTTTTTTTTTTGCATATTTGTCCACATGGATACCAAAAATTACAAGGAAATTTTTGTAGCAGAGGTAGACATCTTTTCTCTCTATCTGCTTGGAAATCCGTCTTTCCCCATTGTGGAAAGGAAAATATCATATTTAATGATGTCTTGGGAGACATTTATGGAAATTGTTGCATGAATATGGAAATTTGAAATTTTTAAACTGTTTTAGACATAGGTATGTGATCCAACCAATGAATTTAATGCAAAATTTATTTCGAATTCTAGAATTTATTGTACTAAAAAATTATGTTATCATGTATAATTTTGTGTTAAATTGTGTGGTTGATCGCAACTTAATGGTGCAACTTTCTCCTAGATGATAACATAGTTTTGAAAGGCGAGAGGCGCCAAGGGTCTACTTGTGCCCGGAGCGCCTGGGCCGCACCCAGGGCGTGCCTCACATACTTTTGGCAGAAAATATCAGTTTATGTTCCATACACAAATTCTGCCACATAATATCTCGTAATACTACCATTAACTCAATAAGTAAACATTGTAACATAAGGTGAACATAAAATTAATACCAAAGAAGTCAAGATAGACTTCACGAGTTCATTCATCACACACAAAAACCATGAAATGTTAAAAAAAAAAGCAGCCACTAATAATTGAAAACGTCATTTAACCGCTAAGTTAACTATTCCTCAATCCTCATCAAAATCAAAATCCCCCTCCTCATCAAACATCTCATCAGTGTACTCTTCTTCATCAAATTCCTCCTCATCGGCATCTTCATCTCTAAGTCTAAGAGTTGAGTCTTTTTTTCCTGCCTTTTGGCCCTTTGTACACTTGTTTGCTCTTACCTTTAGAAGGCTTGCACTTGAAGTACCCACATTTTTCCCCCTCCCCTTCCCCTTTCCCTTGTTCACTTGTTTCTCTCTCCCTTCCATTCACTTGTTCATATAGAAGGTAATCTTGCTCATTGTTGGAGACGGCAGCCGGCGTGGAGGTGGTGGCTGATGCAGCAGTGCAGTGTGGAATTGAGGAGGGTAGGAAAAAATTCTTTCAGCAAATAAAGAGAAACCCTAATTTTTCTTGGGTTTTGATGATTTATTGTTTATTTTAAATGTGTATAATATTTCCTAAATGAGTACAAGGTTAAAAAGTGTTAATAATATATAGAAAAATGACCTAAAAGTGTTTTAAATTTTGACCAGAGAAAATAGGTTAAGAGGCGCGCCTAGTCGCCTCAAAAGGCGCTCGCCTGAGCACCAGCATCACAAATTATATAGAGAAGCGCCAAGCCCATAGTCTCTCGCCTTTAGCACCTGAGATGCGCCTTTCGAAACTATGGGTAATAATTGTTTTGGGTTTTAATAATTAGGATTTAGATTTTGAAATTTATAACCGGTTCTAGTTCCGTATTTTGAAAACCGGTTTTAAAAAACCATCAATACCACACTATACACTAACTATCACACTACTCAAAAACCGAAATAAAACCATCAACCTTCCCTTTTGTAAGGATTCCAAAGTGCCCTAGATTTCAAAAAGTGGTTTTTAAAAATCACTTAAAACCCAAAATATTAGTATCAGCCAATTAAGATTTATATAGTATCTGCTTGACTTGGGGCACTTATATTAATATATGTTTAGTCTTAATCACTAAATTCGAATTGCATGATGCGTATTCATTGTCACATCTGAATCGCTCAAATTAGTAGTCCCTCCGTCCCATAGGAATTTGTACACTTTCCTTATTTGGATGTCCCACCTGCATACTACTAAAAAGGAAATATTGATTTGCGTACACACTCACAAAACAATACACATATGCTCCTACTTTATATATAAAACACATTTTTCTTAAAAAATGTGTCATCCCGTGGGATGCGAATTCCTACAGGACGGTGGGAGTACATTAGTTTTTGGATTTTTTCTTCCTTTTGTCTGAGCTAGCAGGTTCATCTTCAACCTCTTGTTGACATTTATTTGGTCTGCTAAAGTGTGACACGTTCTGTGATGTCATCTAATCTAAAAGAGCATTGCAGAGTTGCACTTTCTGTTGTTTGTTATCATTTTAAGTGAAGTTAACCGTTTGGCACTGTGCTATTGTGTTATGCTTTTCTTTCTTCAATTTTTTTAGACACGGGTATTTTGGATCTGAAGGTCTTATTGTTCTGATGAGATAAGTGTGTGTCTTGCCTTAGATGTGCTGGTTAATGTGTGAACATTACTGAGACTGGTTAATAGTGTGGGTCTCTACTTTATTGATCGAGCTTCAT
This sequence comes from Prunella vulgaris, assembly GCA_026898435.1. Classification (NCBI taxonomy): domain Eukaryota; kingdom Viridiplantae; phylum Streptophyta; class Magnoliopsida; order Lamiales; family Lamiaceae; genus Prunella; species Prunella vulgaris. Next base: position 229,112 of record JAPKLY010000478.1, read on the forward strand.
ATTCACCGATTTAGTGATATTTTCCTCATCATCTATTATTTCTATGATGGTGAGGGTAGGCATCCCAGGCCCGGTGCATTATATCATACATTCATCATTCTTCATATATGATCACTCTTTCACACGGAATTTTAAGGATATATAAACCTGTTATAATGTACCAAGTGTCGGATGTGTTTTCCACCATTTAGACTCACCAACATCCGGTAAATTTGTACTATATGAATGTAACTTAGGTGGTTTTTGACAGCTGAACGGTGGCAGGGTCAAGTGGTGAACTATACAGAAAAGCTCATTCGTTTCTTCTGTCAAACTTTAGTGTCCATGGTTCCACATAGCCAACTAAATCAAGCAGAGTGTTGTGTGTATATGAACAACCAGTAACATTATGGAGATTAAAGTAGCAGAGCCATGAGTCTTCTTCTGACTGTTCAACCACTGATTGATCTCAAACTTTGCTCATTATCGACTTATTTGCAGGAGGCAAGACTTATAAATTGCAGCACTAGCTTGGAGACCCAGGGACTGATGTGCTGCCTTTTGTCTCCTCTTTCTGCTCGCTTTGAGTTGAGTTCCTTGGTTGATGCTTGATTTTTGGTGTACTTTCTCGCTCCTAAGACTTTATCAGTAGCTAGTGTACACAGCAATTTGTAAATAGCTATTACAATATGTTGTTCAAAATGTTGTTTGCATGATAGAACCCGTGACCATTGGTTACAGAATCTTGACCTTGATGAATGACAGCCCTTGACCACCAATCTAGCTTTGGTCATCTCTGTAGTTCACTTTTGTAGATATTTGATCTGAAAATCCCATTTGCAGGCAATGGGAGGTAAAATAAACAGATCCCATGTGGCATTATCTTCATAAGCTGGTAACAATTTATCCCATAAATATTTTCCCAATATGGGTCAACCCGGGTACTTGGTTCCTTAAATATTGAAGTGAGGAAAGATTTTATGCGTGGTTAAAGAAAGGTATATGAAAAACCATGTGATAACATCCATGTTTATGTGTTAATAGCATTGTTCTAGTTGGACGCTTATATTATCCATCGAGTTTGGATATGATGCCGTTTGGGCTGGATTCACTCCTGTAGAATTCTTTGTACTACAGCTCATTCTGTTTCTTGTTTCTCGACCCGTTAGTCTCTATCATCATGTGTAAGATAGGAGACACCTTTTTTAGTATTGCAAAGTGGGAATGCTTCCACTGAACAAATTTGGTGGTGGAACATTAACTTTTGTTACTCGTCTTCATAGAGGTTTGAGTGTTTGGTGGAGCTGATCCTGTGGAGGCATTTTTTCTGGGATTGGATATGAGGTTTGGGAGATGAGATACAGTCAGTCTTGACAAGTGAATGAGAGGTCGGTTTGGAAGGTATTGCTTGGTCCTGTTTATCTGGAATTCAACATGATTTTGTAAACAAAATGGGTCGAGTCCGATAAAGCAACTTACAACTTATAAACTGTTTAGGAGTTCATACTCTATATAACTGACATGATTGGTATGATGACATAAAATTATGAGTGAGTGGATGATTTTTTTATGATTGGTATGAATAAGAAATGTGTTTTGAGTGGAAAAGACAATCCTCAAGTAATTTCAATTTCACAATTGATGTTTGTAGAAATTTTGTATGACATCATCCATGATCCCATGGATGATGGATCATTAGGTTATTGAGTAGGTTTCTTGTGAACTCAAGTTTACATGAACTCGTATCACTGTTATAAAAATATACTTGATTTTTAACAGTGATAGTGTATATGCATAACACTGATGAACTCAGGTTCGTACAAGTTTTTGTCTAGGTTATTAAGATACGTTAGGTTATTTAGATTCTAATATTTGAGAAGTACACATACAGATTAAAAAATCTCATCATGAATTAGTATATTCTAAGTGAATTTCTAATATATTTTTTTTTCTATTTAACAATTTCAAATATTTTATTTCGAAAAAAAAATTGAACAGTGAAAGATTGTTGGAAACATAGTTAGAATTTGTATAAATTTTGAAAATTATTTAAAATAGTTTATAGAGTTTTGATAACTCTTTTCAAAATCATGTTAACTATTTGGTTATGAGAGTTGAGTTTTTAAAGCATAAAACAAGATCGTGCGAAATTATTTTATTATTTTATTTTACTTTTTAAGTTACTCTCTTTCCGTTCTATTGTTAAATTTCACTTTACTGTTTGTAAAGATTTTAAGAAAAAATAATAAAGTGATAAAATATTATTTATTTAAAATGTGATAAGATAGATGGTGATAATATGAATTTTTAGAGGGTTTAATAAAGGTGAGTGAATCTGAAAAAACAATAAAGTGATAAAATATTATTTTATTTAAAATGTGATAGAATAGATTGTGATAATATGAATTTTTAGAGGGTTTAACAAAGGTGAGTTAGTGCATAATTATTTTTACTAAACGTAGAAGTAGCAAAGAAGTTTGGGATGAACTTTTGGATACTTAAAAGTTAAGTACATTGTTGACAATGAAGACGGCTAACGAATCAGGTGAGTTAGCTCATTTGGCCATTAAAGGTGATAAATTACGTATACGATACGATAATACGACATGAAAATAAGTATAAAGTTTGCGGGTTATTGTTTAGGTTTATCGTGTTCGTGTTCTTATCGTGTCGACCTAATAAGGACACGAACAATTTCGTGTCGTGTCAACCCTTTAAACACAATAAAATTAACTGATGATACATTAATCCGTTAACAACTAATTAATTCGTTAGTGATCTGATATACATTAATAATATGTATCTGATAGTAGCACGTTGATAAATTTTAAATACAAAATATTAAATATATTATTATTAAAATTGATAATAAAATTTATAATTTATTAATTTTCGTGTTGTCTCGTGTTGTGTCTTTATTAATTTATTAATTTTTAAAATTGATAATTAATTTCTGTGTCATTATCGAAGTGTTCGTGTTGATATGTATCTTATCGTGTCGTGTACGTGTTTCACCTTATCGTATTGTGTCGTTATCATGTCGACATGATTACATAATTTGTCACTCCTATTGACTACTGGATTTTTTACTTTAGCGAGAGACCTAGGTTCGATTTTTATTGGGAATAAATTTAGGAAGATATAAAGTGGCTTGGAGAAAAATATTTGAGTTATTGGGGATTTAAGTCTTTATGGTTTATCTGGGGGTTGTACTCATCAGATAATGAATGTACTGAATAGTACATTTTGTTTGTGTACTATAAAGAAGAGTGGTTGCATATAACTGGGCCTAATTATAATTAATAAAGAATTGGGCCCATGTAGGCCCAATGCCAACTTCTTCGACAAGATGCACAAAGTAATCCCATGCATACTTATAAAGGATCCACGAAATATTAATGGGTCAACTCAATCTATTTTTACATATCTCAAAAGTCAGACTCTATATATATAGACACGTTATATTGAATTTGACATAATTGAATAACTTTTAAAATTATTTGTTTTACATTTCCATAAAATATGCTATAATGTGAATTTTGTTTATGGTGAAAATGAATTGCAACTAAATATCTTTTTAGTAACTAATACTCTTTTTGTATCTCTTTAAACTTAATATTTTGTCAAAATGAACATCCCTTTATTATAATGTTCTAACATTTTTTTGAAATTCTTCTCACAAATTTACAAAAATATGAAGATTCCTTTGTTTCTATTTTGGAAAGATTCTTGTAAAAAAGTATTCATCAAATTTAACACTCTCCCCCTATCTTTTTACTTTTCTATATTTTTCATCATAGACATTACAATAAAATATATTCCCTCCGTTCTAACATTTTCTTGAAATTCTTCTCACAAATTTACAAAAATATGAAGTCCTTTGTTTTTGTTTTGGAAAGATTCTTGTAAAAAAGTATTCACATTATTTCTCATCAAATTTTACATTCTCCCCCTATCTTTTTACTTTTTTATACCTTTCATCATAAACATTACAATAAAATATCTTCCCTAGGTTCTAATATTTTTTTGAAATTCTTCTCACAAATTTACAAAAATATGAAAATTCCTTGATTTCTGTTTTGGAAAGATTCTTGTAAAAAGGTATTCATCATATTTTTCATCAAAGTTTACACTCTCCCCCTATTTTTCTTTTTTATACTTTTCATCATAAATATTACAATAAAATATCCTCCCTGCTTTCTAACATTTTTTTTTTTTTAAATTCTTCTCGCAAATTTACAAAAATATGAAGACGGTTACAAAACAGAAGGAGTTTTATATTTCTTAAAATGTGTGTCATTACTCAATTTTCTTTTAACACAAGAATAGAGCCCCAAACAACAAATTGAACAGAGGTGCCTTAAAATATTAAACTTAAAGAGAATGACGGAAGTATCCATCTAGTGAAAACAACTACTAGCCTAAAAAAAATTAATACTCTCTTCGTTCCACTATACATTGTTCATTTTTTTATTTTCGTCCGTCCCACTATATGTTGTTTATTTGTTTGTTTATCATTTTAGAAAACTACTATTCACTTCTTTATTATTATTTTCAATATATTTTATACTATTCTAATTATATTTTCACTTTTCTTCATCTGTATTATATCAATACTTTTATATTTTTTTAATATTAATATTCAAAATTTGTGAGCAACTTATGAGGGATGGAGGTGGTATCTTTCTATATTCGTCACTGAAATATGTAACAAACGTCATTAAGTAATCTAAATCATAAATGTGATATATTTTGAATTTTCTTTATTGCTAATAAATGGATAGATAAATTGCTTCAATAGTTTTTTCTTGATATCGCAATGCCTTGTGTAGAGAAGGGTTGAATATATTTTATTGAATGAAGTATTATAAATACATATTTTAAAAGGATTATTATTGTATGCACCAGTTACACGGTGCAATTTAAGTTTATTTTTTAAAAGTTACACAAAATACTACTAAAAAATTACACATGTTATTACTGAAAAATGTATCTTTTATAGTGTAATTTTTCAGTAATAATTTGTGCAACTTTTCAGTAATAAATTGTGTAATTTTTTAAAAATAAACTTGAATTGCATCGTGTAACTGGTGCACATGAGATTTATTCATTTTAAAAAGATAGATAATGTTATCCTTTAATTAAACACTAATAATTTTATTGAGCAAATTAGGTAATTAAAGTGAGGATGGATTGAAAGCCATAAAATATTTGTGTCCGTACGTCGGCCAATTTTTATTAGTTAATCATAATTCATAAAAAGCTCTGGAAATTTCTCCATCATTCCGAAGTGACAGCAGAGAAATGAAAGTGTGGCCACAAAATTATTAGGAATTTCAACTTGAGATTCCAAATCAATACATTTTTCATATCATTGAATTGCCCCACAACCATTCCAAATCAATACATTTTTCATATCATTGAATTGCCCCACAACCATGATTAGTTGATCACTACATGCCCTCTATTTTTATACGTACACATATATGTATATATATATGGAAAATTAACTTTAGGGGTTCTTGTTTGGGATGGGATGGGGTTATTAATTCATGAGACTAGTGGCCTTGGATGTAGATGCAAATAATTCAATAAAAAGTAATGACATAATACATTTAGGGTATGTTTGGTTCGTAAGATAAAAATATCTATCCGTAAAAAAAAATTGACGGATAGATATTTTTATCTTACGAACCAAACATATCATTAATAGTAAGTATCATGTGCATCTGATGCACACGGATGCACTTGTTCAACAGATGAAATTGTTAAACATTGAAAAATGTGGATTGGTTAAAGTTACACTTTTAATCGATAACAGTATAAATTTTTCAGTGTAATCAGCTCATATTTTTCACCGTAACAACTCTCATTTCTAGAATAATGCCTCTAAATTTGGACCCTAAAAAACATGGTTTCACTACAGGAGATCTCAAGTTCAAGAATTAACAACATCTTAAACGGATT